>AJFK01000142.1:0-73789 GCA_000467715.1 Hysterium pulicare CBS 123377
TATTATAGTATAAATATAAGGTACTTAAAATATAAGTTTCCTAAGTATATAGCATTATTAAGAGTGTAATTAGGACTAAGATGCTAAAAGCCTTTGCCGCATTAGTCACGGGATTGCGCATTTTTGGCGTTGTTTACACTTGGCTAGTCGCGTCGCTGCGCAACCACAGCCGACTCGAAATTGTCCGCTGAAAAGACCTTCACAACCCTGCAAGCGCCAGACAAAGGCGCGACAAAAGCCTGTCAGCTTTCGTAGAAGAGGGGTCACAGAGTGTTTGGTGGGGTCCGGTAGTGTGGGACTGTCTGAAGTTTGTGAACGCGGGAACTTGTGCTCGCATGGCCGGCGTTCTCGATCCTAATTCAGCTCGCCAGCTTCATTAAAGGCTTGCAGGGTCGGACGCGCCGATTGCGCGATATCTTCTGTTTGCTTATTGTGGAAATTGTTTGCTGATCGACCTGATGTGTTAGACTTCGTCGATAATGCTTTGCTGTTCTCGGAGTGGGCTCTTTTTCAATATCAAAACAACAGTGCAGAGGAAATAAACTTGGAAGGAGAAAGCAGGTTAATCGACTATGACGTTGTTGAAGAGATTCAAATCGTTGATCCAGCTCAAATGTCCGATCCGAGGACAAGGCTGATGGGGACCTGAGGCGTTAGAGACGAGTCTTGCCGTTCTTATGCAACCGTATGCGGATAAGGTCGTGAGAACAGAGGTGAACGGGCCTTGGTTGGCACCAAGCAACGACGCTTGCCATCCTTCGAGAGCTGCAAGGTCGGCAAAGCTTCACGAAAAGGGATAGAGCGTTCTCAGCCGACCCAATAAAGGCAAAAGGTGAATCGTGCTTTGTCGTAGGGAGCCAAAGACTGGCCAACAGGAGCCAGAAGGTGCCTCTTCGTCTTGAAGGCGTTTCCTTGCTAGATCTTAGAAGCGCCCTGGGCCGAGTCTTCCATCAATATGACGAAATACCTCAATTGCTGATCGATTTGAGGTACCAAAATAGCGTACCATGAATAGCGAAACGATTGGCCTCTCTTCATATTGAAGGTAAGGGGAACGGCAAAGTCCTGAGGCCTATCGATGAGCCTCCGTGATGAGTACCGAAGAATGACAGCCGCTGATAACCAGGTACAGCCTCAGGGTACTGTTACAGAGAACGAGACCGCTGACGAGTTTAAGCGGAGGATCGATCGTTTCGCACGTTTACAGGCAACATGCCCGCATTGCTGTGCTCCGTGCCGTTCATGGCCTGGCAACGTTTGGCATTCGGCAAACACCAGCTTTATGTCTGAATTGCATATGCTCAACCCGTCAAAGCTTCACGAACATTTCGGGAGGCTTGCATTGATCTGAGTGAAGGGTGCTGTTACGTGTAATGTTGGATATACAATGCATTGAGCTTCAACAATTGTAGTGTGAATGTTTACTGCGGAGTCGCGGTGGGGAAGGTGAACTGTCCCAACAGTGATCGCGATCTCTCCAAGTTTCCAAGATTGTAGAGCGGGTAGAATTAGAATGATCAACGCAAACTTCACGGTTTCTTGCTTTGTTAATTCCCCTAACCGCCCAAGAGCCGCAAGTTCGAGCATAATATTGGGGGGTGAGTTGGCCCTCGTGCCCGTCTGTGAGCGCGCTTAGACCCACTCATGGTGTTTCCTTGGAGACAGGACGCTGCAGCTCGGCATCGCTTCACCACCTCTTCATCTAGAGCCTCGTCCCTCTTCCTCTCTTTTCTTGCCCTTCTCCGTCCCCAAGAAGGCCCTCTCCTCCTCTCTCTTAAGCTCGTGGTTGTTGATTTTGGACGTCGGTCGTTCTTGGAATTACTGTTGAAGCAGTTGCCACCGTCCTTCTCATCACGACTACGGGCTCCCATGTCTGCAGCTCCATAGCACTCCCACCCGGACCTCTCCTCATATAGCTGCAGCTTGGGGATATTTACCACGAGCATTTTCAGATTGGAATTAATTTTCTTGTCTTGTATGCCTTATCGACCTTCACCTGGCGAGCGTTTGCACCTCGACGCCAGCAATTGAGCCCCAAATCAGCCGCGACACACTCGTTCACGCAGCTCCAGCCGTTCCCTATACGACGGATTGAATATTCACGGCAGCACCACAGACTCAAACATGGAATTGTCTTCGCCATTGGCGGCCATGCACCCACCTCCCATTCCTGGTCCTTGGGGCTACCGACGCGATCTACCTCCCTCAAAGCCACTGTTCGGTGGAGCACATACTTTCGGATCAAAGAGTTTCAATTTCAGGGATATGAGCATGAAAAAGCCGAGTACGGACTACTTTTCGCTACAGCCGATACGGGGGTCTTCTCCAACAGCGAGTCTCGCTGCAGACATGTCCTCAAATCTGCATGTCGACCAGAGGTACGCCCTTGCATCCCTTAGCTTCTAAAATCTATACTTACTTTTACAGCCCCCAACTTGCTACACCTCGCCGATCGCTCTTTACCTCGAATCTTTTCCAACCGCTAGACAATCGGGGTAAGGAATCTTGATGATGTGAGGTGCAATGGTGCTGATCAAGTCTCATATAGAAGGAACTACGACACCACCTATTCGATGGGAAGGAGTTACAACACCGCCGATCCCTTCGTCTTCTCCGAACTTTGGTCCAGATTCAATGGACATCTCGCCTCTTCCCCACAAAGCACCATTCTCTTTCGTCGCTGAGCTGTCGATACCTTCTCCTACGCCAGAGATCGCATCTACTTCAGAGGACATGCTGTCGCCATGTGAACTACCACCACCTCCACAGAACCATACCTTGGAGTTGCCCCGGCCCGTATCTGCTGCAGAGTATGTATAGTCCTTATCAGATGTTTACCGTACATGTTTACTGATTTGAGCCATAGACGGAGAAGATCCTTCCAAGCTCGACCGTCCCTTGCCCGTACGAAGAACTACTCTACCAACACTGTGTCCCTCAAGATGAAAGAGAACAATCCGTTACCGCCATTTAAATTTGGTGCAGGATGTGGACTGTCCAGTACATCTGCTCCAACATTGGACGAATGTTTCACGGCATCACCCCCACAGGAACGAAAACTATTTTTCAACCCTGCAATGGGTCCGCCAAAGCCAAAGCAACCTTTCTGCATTAGCACTAATGTTGTCCGAGGGAATGGCTCGCCATTGAGTGCGAATATCAGGAAACCGGCCGGACCTCCCTCTCGACGACCCAGCAAATTTAGGAGGTCATTAAGCATGTTCGAACACCCTGGCGATGTAATGAATCAAACCCCAGACAAGGACAACTATACCCCTAGCGGCTTGCAGTCCGTAATGGACGTTGACGACGCTCCAACGCTCAAATTACCGCATTTTACACCTCCGAACGAGCCCGATAGCATTCCACGTATCTCAGACACCACTCTAATCAATGTTCTCAACGGTGATTATAATAACATGTATGACAAGGCGATCGTAGTTGACTGCCGCTTCGAATATGAATATGAAGGTGGTCACATCGAAGGCGCCATTAACTTCTGCGATAAAGAACAACTTGCGGAGGAGCTCTTCAAACCCACCACTCCACCGAATACCTTACTGATCTTCCACTGCGAGTATTCCGCACACCGTGCTCCTTTAATGTAAGTCACTGTCTTCAATGCCTGTGCCACACATATACTGATTATGTCTTAGGGCTAAATTCGTGCGTCATGAAGACCGAAAGGTTAACTCATTTCGCTACCCAAATCTCACGTATCCAGAGGTATACATCTTAGATGGAGGCTACAGTTCCTTTTATGAGTCCCACCGTACGCGATGCTTCCCCCAGAATTACTTGAGAATGGATGCCAAAGAGCACGAAAACGCGTGTGAACGTGGGATGAATAAGCTGCGCCAGCGGACCAAACTCAATCGAGCACAGACGTTTGCCTTTGGTCAGCAATCTTGCCAGATGGAAGATAGCCCTACTGCTCACAGTAGGGCAAAGACAGGTGTATCTCTTGCTTTAGGGGCTGACCTAGATACCTTCAGTATTGGACGATTGACCCCGGCAAGGCGCATGGCTTCATACTAGGCCTAATTATTTGGCCTACGATTTTCTACGACTCTATACTTACGGCGAAATGGACTTATGGCGTTATCGATTAACAACGGTCTCGGATCTCAGATCCTCCTATTGCGGTGTTGCTACCTTATTTCAATTTCATCCTTGCGGCGTTCAAGCGATTGCCATTTTGTCATTGGCGACATCAAGCTACATTTGGTTTCCTACTCTTGAACTACGTTCCACCTTTTACGGCTTCATGCCCAGTTGGCTTTGGCCTTGCTCGCACACATACTTGGACCCGGTTCAGAGCATTGGGACTCCTTGCTGGCGTTTGAGGGCTATTGATGGCTACCTCGCGAGTTTCTACTTTTCCTTTGTTATCAACCCCATTTTCCGGCAGTTGATCATTCAATTGTTCCCTGCGGAGCTTACCATTGCTCCCATGTCGCAAGTTCACACAATTATACGCACTCGTGACGGATGAAAGGCTTCTATGCCTTCCGCACTCTCAGCAAACAAAACCACATCCCGATCTCCTATCAAAAACTCTCTATTTCCCGTACTGCTCTTCTCATCCCTCTGGATCGCAATAGCCATTGGGAACAGATGCATCTTCGTCAATATCTCCATTGTTGTACCTTTCCCCCTCCTCACATATTCTTCTTCTTCAGGTCACCACAAAAAGGGTTTCTCTCTTCCATACTTCAGTTGTACCTATCTTGCTGCTTTGTTCTTGCTATCATAGCAATTTCTCTGCCGGTCGGGGTGAGCGAGTAAATGGAGCAACAACCAGTGTACATACAGTTTGGTATGGATTGTGGACCGCAGAAGGAATGGTTGTTGAACAAAAGGGGATAAGGTGCCTCGTCGTAATGGAGTGGGATGGTGACGATGGTGATCTATCTGTCATATCGTTAGAGCGAATCAATCAAACAGCATTAAATTATATCTGAGCGCGTTAACGTGGTGTGTGAAAGGAAGAGAGGTGTCGAGAGTCACTTTGGTTTCTTGACAGATGAATGGCATTAGAACATCAATTCCTACTTATTAACCCTCCCATTTCATATTCGAAAAATGGAGATCTTCATCCCAATCTCGAAATGCTCATCCATTAAGATTTTCATCCAATCATGCCATTCTCCAGCCCTATCCACCCTCCAACCAATCACCTTCCATCCCACTTCAACATCGCATTCACCCCGCCAAAACAATTCTTTCACCTCGCACAACCACCGTCCCAATGCCCACATAACTCCCTCAATCACGCACATATGAAGCGCCACAAAGATCTCCAACCATGGACATCGACGACATCCTCTCCGAGGTGACCGCAGACGCGATCCCGATCGAAACGCGCGACCTCCAAGAACTAACACGCGCATGGGTCGCGGAGCGCGTTGCGCCTGAAATACTACCGTATCCAGATGCATTGATGGAGAGGGTGGGAGAGAGGATCAGGAGGCAGGTATGTTTGGGGCGTTGCGTGTGAAAGGGATCGTGGCTGATGAGTTGAGCACATAGATTGAGCTCGTTGAAGAGCAGACGGGGAATATGGACCCGAAGACGAATTTCAAGCTTATTATTATTCAGACGGAGTTGGAGCGGTTCAAGTTTCTTGTGAGGTCCTTTTTGAGGGCTAGGATTGCGAAGGTGAGGAGCTTCTTCACTCTTTTCCTCTCCTTCGTAACACCCATCGGGCTCTCTTTGAGGAATAGCATTGCTGATAATTGGTTTGGTTCTAGATCGATAAGCATCCAGTACATACATCGCAAAATTCTTCATCCCATCTTTCACCCTCCGAAACCCAATACCTAACCGCCCACCAAGCCCTCCTTTCAACGCACTACCACTCCTCCTTCCTCTCACAATTCCCCTCTGCGCTACAAAGACTCGACGATACGACGGGTGGAATCAGTATGGTGGATGCGCCAGACGCAGATACAGCAATTTTTTGTCGCGTCTTGAGGGATGTGGGTGTTGTGAGTGTGGAGGGAACGGATAGAGAGTTTGAGATGAAGAGGGGGGATGTTTGGGTGGTGAGGTGGAGCGTGGTTAGGAGATGGGTATTAGCTGGAGATGTGGAGTTGATTTAGGACAAAATTATAGGTAGGCAGGCGCATATATGGGTGCATTGGGTGGTGTTTTACGGCTCATCGGGTTTAGAGGAGCATTTTGATTCATTGAGATGGTATGGAATGTCAAAAAAATGATTTGTCCGCCAAAACTCATAAACGCCCCAATAAAGATGCATAGCTATTATTTCGTAATCCAGTCTAGTGATCCTGGATCCAGCCAAGCATTTCTCCAAATGCTTGGGTTTGCGATTGCTTTATGGTTTGGTCTTCGTAGTCTCCGAGGACGGCGAAACCGTGAGGAACCCCCGAGTATGTTCTAATCTCGTGCTCTATGCCGTTCTTCTCCCAAGCCTCTCGTCCGGGGTTCAGGATCTCTTCAGGGAATAGAGGGTCATCTTGAACAGCGGCCATGTAGATTGGCACCTTGACTGCCTCCATATCCTCCTTTGTGACCATGGTACCTGTCCACGTTAGACCATACTCAATACATAGTTCGAAATGACATTTACCATGAGCTACTGCGCCAACCTTGATTAGCGGCGCATGTTTCACTGTGCCTTGTTCCTCGTCCTTTGGAGCAGCCTGGCCCCAAGCGACAGTATCTGGATGCTCTCCAGCCAGTATGAGAATATACTTTGCGCCAAAGCAATATCCTACACCGTAAATACCTCCACCATTCGCAACGGCATCTGCGAACTCTTCCTTTGCTCCTTCAATTACTTTATGTAGTAGAGGCATCACCTTCTCAGCAGTGTGTCGCGCAAGCCACATGTCGATGAGGAAGGACTTGAAAGTCTCGGCGGTTTTGAGCTTAACTTGCTCTAGGAATGAGGGGTGCTCTTCGATCTTGGTCATGTCGACGCTATTTGGTGCAGGATCACCTTCGAATCTGCGATGGATTTAGCAAGGGATATTCCTATAGTGGAAACTTTCCCAGGACACATACTGATCTGGCATGACCACTAAAAAGCCTTCCGATGCATATTTATCCGCTTGAAGTTGGTTGTTTACGGACTTAAGTCCGGTTCCACCGGTCAACAAGAGGAGGAGCTTGGAAGGTGAATGTGGGTAGTCGGCTGGTTTCGCGATGTAGACCTACATGGCGTTAGTTCATGAGCATGCTCTGTACCCTTTTAGGAGCTTACATCTATACCTCCGAGTTTGGACAGTTCCTGGGATGCATGAGCTTTGTTCTCGAAGTGGCGCAACTTAAGGACAACAAACACCAGTGGGTACTTCGCCGGTGGCTATATGGTTGTCAATTCAATGTTCATGAGACTGCCATATCGAATACATACGCGCAGGTCTATCTGTCACGCAATGGTCCTGCAAAGTGTTAGGTACGGCGTTCAGTGCATAACTCAGGGAGCTGCTTACGCCCATACTTGGTCCCGCCTGTGCAGGAGTGTCGCCTGGAAAGACGCTTTGTTCGGTTGGTTCTGGGGACTTGAGATCAACATCACTTTCCGGAGCTCTGGTAGCAACTTCTTCGTCAGCCATGGTGAATGTATGTGAAAGTTCTGGTGAGGAGTTGGGTGAACGTATTGGTGAATGTATGTTTGAGCTTGGCCCAATTACGTCGTAGCTGGTCCACGCTTTCAATTAGGCATCCCCGCCGTGCACGTGACCTTGTTGGGTCGCTCGACGCGCTTCAACGCGTGCCGCCTTTGGTTTACAACTCACTTGCCACAACGAACGACATCCGCCCATCTCTTCTTGAACACACGTCTACTATTACGTATCGTCAAAATGGCAGAGGGGGCGATCACTCAAGGCGCTCTCAGGTAAAATATTTCCTCCAATACCTAGTAGAATGGAACTGACAGCGTGCCAGGGACATCTTTGAGAACCCTTCTAGCGTCCCACAAAATCCCGTGATGCAATGTGTGCAGATCAAGATGATGGATAACAGGGCTGGAGACACACCTCGCTACCGTGTTGTTCTGAGCGATGTTCGAAATTTCATTCAGACAATGCTTGCAACCCGTGCGTTTTGGGACGACGATAAACTTGAAGACATGCTAACCTTGAAAAGAGGCAAACTCAATCGTGAATGATGGGAAGCTGAAGAAAGGCTCGATAGTTAGGCTACTCAAGTTTAATCCTCAGACAGTGAAGGACAAGAAGTAAGGCCCTTGCCCTTCGTTACCATTCTTACACTGACATGGGAAAGGATATTGATCCTGCTCGATGTTGACGTCCTGGAACAATACGGAGAGCTCGACAAGATCGGAAATCCGGCGCAGCTCGATTTCAAAGACGAAAACGCCAACCCACAGCCAGCAGCTATATCCGGAAACGGGTTCTATGGAAACAAGCCCGCTCAACAGCAACCCCAACAGCAGCAACAACAACAGCGCTCTCTTCCATCTCATCCTTCTAATCCGGGTACTACCTCTCATCCACACCTCTATCAGATTGAAGCTTTGTCTCCCTACGCACATAAGTGGACGATCCGAGCGAGATGTACCCATAAAGGAGAGATCAGAACGTGGCATAATAAGAATGGTGAAGGTAAGCTCTTTAGTGTCAACCTGCTGGACGAAACTGGCGAAATTCGAGCCACCGGTTTCAACGAGCAGTGCGACAATCTCTACGATGTATTCCAAGAAGGGACAGTGTATTACATATCATCACCATGCAGAGTAACGTTGGCTAAGAAGCAATTCTCCAACTTACCAAACGACTATGAGTTACACTTTGAGAGGGACACATTGGTGGAAAAGGTAGCCCTATAATCCTACCAAGTCCGTTCCCAGAAGTCTTCTAACCATTCACAGGCCGAAGATCAAGACAATGCCCCTCAAGTTCGGTACAACTTCACAAAGATTGGTGACCTTGGCTCCGTGGAGAAGGATACCACAATTGACACTATTGGTGTGCTCAAAGAAGTTGGAGAGGTGGCAGAAATCACTTCTCAGAAAACAAGCAAGCCATTCTCCAAACGAGAGTTGACCCTCGCCGACGACAGTCTCACTTCCGTCCGACTGACGATATGGGGCAACTCAGCCTTAGGATTTGATGCGCCTCTAGATTCAGTTATTGCCTTCAAAGGCGTTAAAGTGTCCGATTTTGGGGGCCGAAGCCTCAGTCTCCTGAGCTCTGGATCCATGACTGTCGACCCTGACATTGACGAGTCTCATAAGTTGAAAGGATGGTACGATGCTGTTGGACGAATGGGTCAATACACAACCCACGCCAGTCTCGGAGGTAACACAGGTGCTCGAAAGCAAGAGTTTAAGACGATCATCCAGATCAAGGACGAGGAAGTTGGGATCTCAGAAGAGGCTACGTATTTCAGCCTCAAAGCTAGTGTCGTTTACGTCAAACATGACAACTTTGCCTACCCGGCCTGCCAGTCGGAAGGATGCAATAAGAAAGTCATTGAGGAAAATCCAGGAGAGTGGCGATGTGAGAGGTGTGACAAGGCTTTCCCACGCCCACAGTACCGTTACATCATGTCGGTGAATGTCAGCGACCATACTGGGCAGATTTGGCTCAGCTGTTTCGACGAGGCTGCTCGGGTCATTGTAGGGATGAGTGCCGACCAGTTGAACGAGATGAAGGATAATGACGAGAATAACGGGACCGCTACTATCATGGACGTGTGGCAGGATGCCACTTGCCAGACATTCAATTTCAGAGTCCGAGCGAAGTTGGAGACATATGGAGATACTCCAAGGTAAGCTTCCGATCGAACCTCTCCACCATCTCCGACCACTGACAGGTGCTTTAGAGTCCGATACCAAGTTCAAACGGTCCACAATCTCAACTTCTCTCAAGAATGCACACGGTTGACGGAGATACTAAAGCAATACGACCTGAACTCGGACACCCTCTTCGTCCAATAGCATAGCTTCCTGGACCACATTGCTTTTCTTGTTTTTCTTTTGGCTCCTGCGGCTCTTTGCTTTCTGTACGGATAGTCTCATTGCATCTTACATACCTTTAGTGATGCTGCACTTTGTTCAATCACAGGGAAAGTAGGTATCCAGTCGGGCTCCTAAGGGAGAAGACGGTCCACTAGGTAGGGATAGATAACAAGAACTAATATCAATTTGGAATCATACAGCGGGTGCATTGAACAACAGAACTTCTCAGAAGCTTACTGACTATGGCTTTGTAACCTCGCTGCACCTTGCTCTCTACTTCCGAGAAACGCCCGGCGATGGAATCCCAAGGTAGTTAAGCTTCATCGGCAGGAACGGCGGGCTGCAGACGCCCCGCTAATCAGCATTATAAATCTGGGGCTTTTCGTACGATTTCGTACGAAAGACAGAATCGCAGTGTCGTCATTATCTCCATTTTTTCGGCTTTAGAGCTTCATGAAAGCTTTGGGAACCCTATATAAACCCTTCTTTAATTGCAGACGAAACCAACAATTCCATTCAGAGTCCTTGAGTTATTTTTCCTCTGCCAGTTGCTTACAGTACAACAAACAAGAACTATCCCGAACACTTTCTCAGCGCTCATTTTCTACACCATCTCAATTCAAAGTGGCCGAAACGATGCGCGCAGTAGGTACGTATCCGCCTCCTTCCAATCATCCACTCCTCCAAACTCTAACTATCCGCCCAGACATCAAAGGCGGCGCAGGACCCATCTCCGCGCTCCACATAACCTCAATCCCCAAGCCCGTACCCAAAGACTCACAAGCGCTCGTCAAAGTAAAAGCATTCGGTTTAAACCGCATGGATCTGCTTCAGCGCGAAGGCCACTACCCACTCCCACCGCAAGCGCCCAAGACCATGGGCGTCGAGTTCTCGGGGGTCATTGAAGGGTTTGGAAGTGCGCCGGAAAGTAGCTTCAAAGTAGGCGACGAGGTGTTTGGATTAGCATATGGGGGCGCGTATGCGGAGTATATTGCCGTGAGCACGCATATGCTGGTGCACAAGCCTCAGGAATTGAGTTGGGAGCAGTGTGCTGGGATACCGGAGGTACGTAAAGTCATACATACAACTTCCCCCCTCCACCTCGAGATTAGACAGCACCCTTACTAACCGGCATTGATTGGGGTTTGCTAGACCTGGATAACAGCAACCCAAGCCCTCTACCTAATCGCCAAATTCACCCCCGGAAAATCCATCCTCTGGCACGCGGGCGCCTCCTCCGTCTCCATCGCCGGCATCCAGCTCTCGCACGCCGAGCACGCGTCCGCCGTCTTCGCGACCGCGCGCCAAGACGCAAAATGCGACTTCGTGGTGCGCGAGCTCGGCGCGACGGCCGCCTTCAACACGACGCGCCAGAACTGGGTCGAGGAAGTGCTGAAAGCGACGGATGGGAAGGGCGTCGATATCATCATTGACTTCCTCGGCGCGTCCGAGTTCCAGAATAATTTGAGCGCGGTGGCGCGGGATGGGGTTGTGGTGAATTTGGGGGCGTTGGGCGGGACTAAGTTGGCTGCGGGCGTGGATCTTTCGGCTTTTTTCAGGAAGAGGGTTACGTTTGTGGGCAGTAGTTTGAGGAGTCGAGATGAGGCGTATCAGGGGAAGTTGCGGGATCAGCTTGTCGAACATGCGCTGCCGAGGTTTCGGGATGGAAGGTTTAAGGTTATTGTTGATAAGGTTTTGCCGTGGGAGGAGATTCAGGAGGCGCATAAGTTGTTGGAGGAGAATAGGACTAAGGGGAAGGTCATTTGTACGATTGGTTAGGCTTGCAGCATTCTGGGCTTCTTAGGCTTGTTAGAAGTGGAGGTAGGTTAATAGTATATGTGAAAAGAAAGCTTAATATCCTTATACCTAATATCAGTTGCACGGAAAGCGGCTTGTTCTGAAGTTGACGCGAGACATGGAACTGAATTTAATACTTCTCATCGAGCCCAAGTAGGAAAGTTATCCACCTTCCCAAATGCTCGGCTTGTGCTAAGTAGGAAAAAATTTATACTATTTCCAAGAAAAAGTAGGTTTAGCATGCTCAAAGCATAGCAATCATGAACAATCATTAATATCTCGTAATACACAACGCTCAACCCCGGCGCCTGGATATCATAGTCTCGTCCTGGTCGTAAATCGTGCGATCCCCCTCGCTCTCTCATGGACGCCCTTAAAGCAATAGCTCCTCCTTATCTCAAAGATGTCAGAAGCACGGGGAACCTCGCACATCCAAGCTGTTCGCTACCACAGAGATACCTACTCCGGCGCACGCAGCATCTAGAAATTCCGGCATCGTTAGGGTCTTGGTAATTGCGTCACGAGATCTTTCGTCTCATCTAGAATGAATTAGTTCCGTGCTCCTACGTATCAGAACAGGGGCGGATGATTTCATAGTATAGCGGATAGGAGGGTGCTTTAAACCGTAGAGTGTGCCCTACGAAGCTGTATGCCTGGAGCTGAATCCCTATGTGCGGTTTCGTATTAGCATATTCGGTGTGGAGAACTTACGGTCGTTGCTCATAGACTAATTCGTTGGACCAAGTTTTTCGAAGGATTTTCATTCCTCCAACACGCCCATACCAGGACTAAATCTCGTCTTCGACGGTACAAATATAGTTCCGTTCAAATACGCCATCGTCTGCCGATCATATATCTTCTGAAGACAGGCATCTGAGTCCTTCGCTCGAAGTGCTCGGAGCGTCTCCCGTTTTGGCGATTTCTTGCGGCGTAAAGAATGCGCTGGTAAGGGATCCCAGGTTGAGCTTGTTGATGATGTCGAGGATGATGACGACCAGCAAGGCGATGCTAACCAGGATCGCGGCGACGAGAAAGAGAAATCCCAGGTTGGCGGAATTGGGTTGTCTGGAGTTGTGGGAGAGTGTCCGGGCGAAGAGTCCCGTGAGTTGGGATGCATGGATGAACTTGTCGATGTGGAGGTGTTGATATCATAAATGGCAACGCGGATGGAATTGGGTGGAAGTGGCTTCCTTTTTGGTCTGCTGAAGAGCGGTGGAGGGACTAAGCCTACTGTAGCTGCAGAAGTTGGAATAGGTGGAAGTGGACGGAGATGATGAGGATGTGGATGACGAAGTGGAAATAGTGGTGTTGGTGAAGAATCCATATTGCGCAACACGACCCCACTGGGATAATACAAATTGAAGATTTAGAATGAGTAACACAATATATTGACAGTAGAAGAATTCGCGACGGACACAGAGCAGGCAGATCCTCGTGCTTTCAAAAAGTCGCATACAGAGGTGGCGGGTCCAGCTTGCTACATATATACGTATCCCTGCCACCTCAAAAACCATCATCACCTACCAGCTGATCTTGATTATCTCGGTGTGTTAGTGCATGAGAGCGAGACCTCCAAGGTTTCCAAGGTTCGCTCAGCCATGATAATCATCTTCGCTGTTGTTGGTCGGCTGGGAGTTGCCTCAGGTAGCCGTAAAACGAAAGGCTGGGTTTCTCACCACCTCGTTTTTTTGCATCTTGCCCGCCACCCTCAGATCCCGATACCAGCTATTCTAGAAAGCCTCTCGGTGCTGAGCGAGCATGGGTAAGCAGCCTCATTGAGTTTGTGAAAGAGAATGATGACTGTGGTTAGGCGATCTCAGCTGGTGGTGATGGGGTTGTCAGAAGCTGGCGCAGTTTTGTAGAACTCGCGGTGAGCACTCCAACCATCAAACGCAAAGTATTCGTAAGCAACATTGAAAATTCGCGACCTCGAAAATTGGCATCGAGATTATTTCTTGGAGATGATATCAAGAAGGCTGGAGGTGGTGTCCATCCTTGCCAGAACGTGCTTTTCTTGCATGGTTCACTCCTGGGATGAAAGACCCAAGGGCTCAATCGGAGCTTACAACACAACGTCAAGCTAAAATGCACGCAACCCCTCCAGTTCTGGGCGTTCGTATCCTGCGAGGGGGTACCATATACTATGTTCTAAAGAATTCATTAATCTATGTATTAGGCTACCTAGGTGTTTTCCACTATACCTCAGGGTAGACTCTAGTCACCCTGCTACTTGTCGGATAGACTCCAAGAAGACAACTTCATGTAAAGCTTGTCGCCGAGTCCAAAGCGTCTTTGTAGACCCGTTGCAACGAAGTTGAGAGGCGTAGGCGAAACACTTCTGGTGTAGATTGCAAACGTGCTATAGAACGCCATCTTGGCAGAGGTTCCCTTAAGAATACGAACAGTACATGTCCATTGAACGAGTCGTTCCGGTAGGGACCCGTGCCAATCAGGCTCTAGAGTATTCTCATGATAGAAATGGTCATCAGGGACACACCGTAAAGATGCAGAAGTGAATGTGGGAGAAGCAGGCCCATGGATTAGGTACTGAAGTAGTAAGAGGCTAATGATAGAATATCATAATCGTGAACAGTAAACCGTAAGGGATATACTACAACCAAGTAGATGCGGAATTCAACAAAAAGTCAAGATAGCACCTGTAGCACAAAGTGTGGGGGCCCAACGCAGAAAATACCCCTTCCAAAACTGTGAACCCAAATATGCCCTCCAAAAATTGCCCTATGCCAAGGGTCATGCAAGTGCTAAGAACAGATGAACGCCATGATATCACAGACGCGCTTCAAAAACAGAAATGATGATTCGTCAATCGACTTCGTAAGCTGGATTCGTTTCTCTTCTCCTCAGTGTGGATCCTTCGTGGGAGAGGTTTCCTAGAGGGATGCCAAAGTCATCTTCGCCCCATTCGTCTTCGTCGCCGCTTGACTCCCATGAGCAGGGGATCCTTTCCCCTGTGTGATGCACCTGATAGGTGTTAAAGCCAAAATTCGAAATCCTAGCAGCAATTCGGAGCATGAGCGTTACTAAATGTGCAGGAGGTCCAAGGATGAGCTCGGCTGTCTTCCGGACTAGTGCGGCGGTGAATTGCTTCCTTGGAGCATGGGCAGGGGGGCTGAACAAGTTCTGTGGGTGTGGCATGGGGGAATACGCCCGTCGCTGAGATGCTCCAGTAAGTTGCCGAAGTCTTATCGTATCTGGCGGTGTTGGCACGTCAAGGAAAGGAGGCTCGGGGCTGTCATCCGAATCGCTTATGAGAGGTGGTGTTGATGGTGCAGATGACGGTTGGACAATGTTGGTAGGTGTTCGAGGTGATGGTTCTCCTACTCCTTCATCCTCCGAATTCGGTCTGATAGTGATTTCTGAAATCTGACGTCGATGTTGGCCGCGGCCCCTTGGTACTGCTTGAACTAGGCCTTCTTGTTCAACTTCCAATTTGCCTTGTTCATGCACCCAGGGATTTTCATCTATCATGGAAGCAGCATCCATGAATGGCGGAGTCGGCGACCGTGATATAGTTTTAGTCATCGAGTAGAAACTATCCGTACTTGAAATTACACTTATTGAATCTGCAGAAGTATCGTTCCTTCTCTGCTCTGTTAGAGCTGGCATTTCCGGGCTCTCTTCCGTTTCTAAAGTGGACGCAAGTCCTAAGAGCATCCCTGGAGGTGCAGTGGCTGATCTTGAGGACTGAAACTTCTTCAGTCTTTCTGACACCGATAGCACCTGAGGAGGCGGTTGAGGGGGGGTCACTTTCAAGTTCGTCATCGGGGTTTCTACGCTCTCTTCGGTCTCTTCATTCGTGGAGTCTGTCCTCACGCTCTCTCGATCTTCCTCTTCGCATGGTGACGCGGTACCGGAGTCGGAGCCTTCTAATGTAGGTCTTAGGCCATCCTCAGGTACCCAGGTTTTGTCGAAAAGCCATTTCTTCGCTTTCTCGGCGGGCTTCCGCGGTCGCTTGCGAGCAGGAGTCTTTGGTGGTTCAGGTAGCGCTACTTCAGACTCTACCCTGAAAGGGCACAGAGTCTTCTCGTATTGTAAAACCTTGGCCAGCACGGTTTTGAAATTTTCGACCTTCTGCTTATTTTCCGTTGAATCGTAGGGTAATTCGATCCGGTAATAGGAATCTTGCCGTATCCGAAGCACAAACTTGGACTCTCCATCTACACACCAACACTGTGATTTAGGGAAGATGGTATGGAGTAGGCCTCCGGAGTTTAGGAAGGAGACATTAGATGAGGTAACGCGGTATATTCGTAGCGGACCTGCGGGTTTACATTAGCTATGTACGACAGAAGGATTCAGACTTGGGACGAACCGGCTGCAAGTGTGCGCTCAGTATAGGATCTCCACGGAATTGATCCCGGCGTGTCTATGCTAATTGCTCCGCCTCCTCTTCTCGAGCTTAAGGTGGTTCTCGCGACGCTTGAAGTGGCGCTGAAGGAAACAACCTTGGCGAATGTATGTGTAAACAAGGTTTCTATGCCATCTGGGCTTCCGCTCGAAGCTGGAGAGGATGGTCTGGGCGCATTGGATATCCTAGCCGGGGTGGTAAACGACCGGCGGAAGGCAGGGATGGAAGGCTGCGGTGGATCATCGAGGGTGGTGGGCGCCGTCGGAGAAGACATAGTCATTGGTTCATGTCGTCAAGAAGGGCAGAGTAAAGCACCTTCAGGAGAGGATTCGGTGGCGTGGGAGGAGTGAAGTGATAGAAGGTGGTGGGCTAGGACAGTGTCACGGACTCCCGCCCGATGCACTCGCCAAGGGATGCGTTTCACGGTTGATGGCAGGATCGATAGTCGAAACTCCAAGCCTGAGATTTATTGTTGTTGCCATGTCTTCACGGTTTATCTTTGGCAACGCAAGAAGATAATGGGCCTTGTTTACCAGCTTTAGCTTGCCTTTGCGCAGCTCAATTGATTGGAGAATCACCTCTGCACACGATTCGAAGCGCGTAAACACGCGAGCGCCATGTAGCTTCCACACGGAGGGTGTTGTCCTATTTGCTTACTTCACGACTAATCTGCAGGTACAGCCAGGCTATTCGCGATGCTCAACTTGGATTGTGGAAGGGAAGTCACAGTATTCTACAGCATTTGATCGAAAGATTCATCCAGTTGGTCCACTGCTAGGTTTCGCTGCTGCGTACGTCATTCGCGGGGATTTAGGTGAACGCTCCCAGGCTGACGATATCTCTACTCCTTCAGCTACTCCAGCCTGGAGCTATTCCAACCCACGAACACCACACCATGTCCAACTTCGAGCCCAATGCTATGCTCCGGGGCGCACAGCTCACCTTGGTGGGTGGTAAGGACCCTTTTAATGCCTCCAGAACGGAATTAACTCTTGCTGACGTCTGGACCACAGCCAACCGTGCCCTCCAGAACCCGGGAATCTTCACCTCGCACCACTATCGCCAGGCTGCCTTAGCTGTTGCTGCTGGCATTGCCATTCGGTTGATCATATCCTTTCCGATAATTGGAGTGAGGGTACTTCTATGGTTTCTTGGGCTATTCATAGACATGGATGCTGCACGATGGGATAATGATGTTGCAAACGGGTTACACTTTCTTGAGCATTCGGTGCTCCAAGTTCCCTTTTTCCTCATGTCCCTCATGCGCTACATTACTCCGACGCTCGATCAGATGTATACCTCCCTCCCCGCTGTATAATTTCCAATTGCTCATACACTGTCTAGGTTTATGGAATCACTCCAGTGGGTCGACCAGACGTACGTACAGAAACACAAATCCGAGGATCCGCGAACCCTCCGCGCCATGTATTATCCCAATTTGCGGATGTATTCCACGCACGGGGAAACCAGCGAGCGCAAGACTCCGAAGGAAGCGATAATAATCTTCTTGATTCGATATGGAAGAAGGGCTGGCATATCGTTGGCTGTATACGCCTTGTCATACCTCCCCTATGTCGGTAGATTCGTCCTCCCAGCTGCTAGTTTCTACACCTTCCGCAAAGCTGTCGGCACTCAACCAGCAGTCATCATCTTCGGTAGTTCTCTGCTTCTGCCCAAACGGTACATTGTCACATTCCTACAATCCTACTTCTCCTCTAGAAGTCTTATGCGCGAATTAGTAAGTTCATGTCCAGCTCTTTAAGTTCAAGCCATACCATCTGTGGTCCTCGGAGGATGCGCATGCTCATACCAATCATGTTGCCGTGGTATGTTTAGTCAATCTGAGCTCTGCGAGGAGCCTCAAAAGGATTTTCTCACTGCGAGAGCTTCTTAGTAATAGCATATCACTTATACCTAACTTGGGGTGGGAGAGAAATGTGCTCTTATGGGGCCTTTAGATTCTACTATTAAGGAAAATGTTATAATGCTAACGCTTTCTTACAGCTTGAACCGTACTTCTCTCGCGTTCGATACACCAAAGAGCAAAAGAAGTTGTGGTTCCGGGATCGAGAAGGAGTTCTTTTTGGCTTCGGCGTGGGGTTCTTTGCCATGATCAAAATTCCTCTGGTCGGCGTTCTGATCTATGGCGTCGCTGAAGCATCGACGGCATACCTCATCACGAAGATTACGGAGCCTCCGCCTCCTCCTGCCGAAGCTGAAGAGTTCAAGGAGAGGCAGATCAGATGGCATAACAAGCACGACTTCCTGAGTCTACCTTTGAATATGCTCGATGCGCACAATGTGGCAACAGACCCCCAGGGTCAAAATCCGATGGGCCAGGAAATACCACGAAAACAGTTTACGTAACCGGAAGGCTATTTGCGTTGCGTTGGATGATTCAACATGGGAACTCTCAGGTGTGGAAATATATAAGTTGATAGTTCTCTATGGGCAGAGCAAATGGTAAGGTGAATAACAGCCCCTTTCCCGCGTACGCAGAATCAGGTCCCGGACAATAACACCACTCAGCCTTCTCAAAGGGGTTAAAGAGTTGGATAAAGCTCTCCGCTTAGGTTGATCTCTTTGGTAGACGTAATCTCGACTTAATGGCGAAGCACATGTCGAGCACTCCGGGGATAATGTTAGCGCTTAGGTGCTTGGAACTGTATTCCAAGACACTTAGCAATGAGCAATTGGTGTTTATCATGAACTGCCGTTATATGGTGGAGAGCTACATTCCAGCGACGAGATATATTTGACGGTGCATCTTTGGCAGTAAATCTACCCCGCCCTACAGTAGCGGGGCTGTCCAAAGCTACGTAAGAGCTCTTGCTTTATCTCAACCCCTTATCGCCTTCCCTGTATGCCGGCTTCCTAAGTGAGCCTTCACACTCGTCACTCTCCATCATGACATTATCTGGCACGATTCCCCGCATCGCCTTTGTATTTGAAGTGAAGCAATGCCTCTTCCTGGCCTGCCTTCTGGTGGTTTTTGCACATATCCGCCCTAGTACCTCACCCATACTTCCCAATTCTTCATAGTTACTTCTAGGATACCTTGCATTTGACCTTCATCCGCAATGCCTAAGCAGGAGCTTCGTTTCGCGGCAAAGGTCTCTCTTGACAAACCTGCAGCTGAACAAGCTTGTCTCCATGTAAGCGGCGCGTTTCTAGACTTCCAATTGATTGTTACTGACGCTCAATGGCTAGAATCGATGGCACCCAGACAGTTCGTCACCCTCATGAAATAGTCAATCACGTCGCCACCTTTTGCTCACTATACCACAGTTCCCTCCTGTGGCGAAATCAAGAACAATGAAGTCGTCAAGATCGAATGTGTAGACTGGACCGGAGGTCAAATCGGAAACAACGACAGCGCCGACGACGTGAAGAATGTTGATCTTACACGCGTCCACTATCTCACTGGTCCCTTCGACGTTGAAACCGCAGAACCGGGCGACGTCCTCTTGATCGAGATCCAAGATGTGCAACCCATGCAAGAGCAGCCGTGGGGATTCACCGGCGTATTCGACAAAGCCAATGGCGGAGGATTCTTAGACGAGATCTACCCAAAGGCAGCCAAAGCCATATGGGATTTTGAAGGCAGTATGTATATAGCTGCTCCCCCTGACATGAACTAAACTACTTACAATCCTCTCGTCTTCTGCAGCAGTCGCCACATCCCCGGTGTCCGTTTCGCCGGCCTTATCCACCCCGGCATCTTAGGCTGCGCACCGTCCCCCGAAGTCCTGGCCACATGGAACAAGCGTGAAGGAGAGCTCATCAAAAGCTGCTCTCATATGGACCGCGACGTCGCCATGCCTCCAGAACCTCAGAGCGTGCATGTTGGAAGCGGAGGCGACGACATCAAGGAGAAGGTTGGTAAGGAGGGCGCGCGAACGATCCCAGGAAGACCTGAGCATGGCGGAAATTGTGATATCAAGAATCTGTCTAGGGGAAGCAAGGTCTATCTCCCGGTCCATGTGAAAGGGGCGAAGTTTAGTGTGGGTGATTTACACTTCTCGCAGGGCGATGGAGAGATTTCTTGTAAGTCGGGTCTCATCAAAAGAAGTGGCAATGAGATCTATGCTTACATGCACCAGTCTGCGGCGCCATTGAAATGGCTGGCACCATCACGATCAAGTTCACAGTCATGAAAGACGGCATGGCGCAACTCGGAATGAAATCCCCAATCTACATTCCCGGGCCTGTGGAACCGCAATTTGGTCCTGGAAGGTATATTTACTTTGAAGGATTCAGTGTCGATGAGAATGGAAAGCAACATTATATGGATACTACCGTGGCATATCGGCAGACGAGTCTTAGGGTTATTGAGTATTTGAGGAGATATGGTAAGCACGACCCCCCAAAAACCGTGGAATTGATAGGGCTGATTTGTCGAAACAGGCTACGATGACTACCAGATCTACCTCCTCCTCTCTTGCGCACCTGTCCAAGGGCACGTTGCTGGTATCGTGGATGTAAGTAATCACTCACTTCAGTCATTCCCTGAAATGGGACTCCCTAACCACGCCATAGATACCAAACGCATGCACGACCATGGGTCTGCCAATGGATATATTCGACTTCGACATTTCTCCCAGTACTCCTGCAAAGAAGATGGACCTGGGATCCTGTGCTTTTACTAGTAGTTAAGCTAAGTACAGTAGCTTGGGGAACCCTTAGAGGGGTGCACAGGGGGTTTGTATGCCTCATTCGACGCAAGAGGGTGGGGGTGTGTCTAGACGATTTGACCTGTGGGAAGTCAAGCAAATCGAGTTGCGTGATGTAAGACTCGGTGGAACTAATCATTTTACCCAAGTCTAGTTATAAGTAAGTAGGTAAGAAGATTTTAAGTTCTATTAGTATTATTATTTATTATTCTAGTGCTATTAATTGTATACTCTATTCTCCACAACTTAATTCATTACATAAATCCCCATGCCCATCTCGTCCTACTGCCACTTCCACTTCCACTTCCACCCCAACCCAACTCCCTATTCTCTTCAAACACCCGTCTTCGACTTCCCTTCCCTTCCCTCCACCCCCATACCAACCCATCACATCACCTCCTCTCCCCCACCGCAACCCACCTATTCAATGCCCCAGGTCCTCCATATGGACCAAACTGCCTCAGCTGTTTCATCTGCGTACTTTCCGATCGCTCCCTCTGAGAGCTTTGAGCAAGGGAACTTGCTTGCATGCCAACTGCCTCCTTCTGGATTGAATACTGCTCTTTAGTAAAGAGAGCAGCTCCTGTTGTGGAGTGGATGGATGGCATATTTCGATTCTAGGGAGAGAGGGGGGAATTGTATGTCAGAGGAATATTAAGATTTTAAGATTTTGAAGTTTTAAAGTTTTGAAGAGGTGGAGGTTAGGATGGAAAGTTAGTGTTAGAACGAGAACACATCACTTTATACAGAAAAGCGGAGCCTGGAATCGCTGGTCTGCCTATGAAGAAGGGATTGAAACACGATGAGATGAATTGTGTGTGTGTGTGTGGTGCGTGTATCTGCATACTGGTGACGCGGTCCAGTGAGCACCGTCTACCATTTTTCGAGCTGATGCCTGAAGCGTTACGTTTTGCACGTAACCTAACCTACCTAACAAAAGCCTATATGCAGTTTGATGATCATTGCATCCTTAAAGGATTCAGTGTGAATGCGCTTCGGTGGTTTGCGCGTGTGATTCATGTTCACATGGGGTAGGTAGTTACTGTGAGATGGTATTTCATCCTACCGCAAAGGCGCGGCTGGAGAGCTGGACGATGGGTAGGAGTTGAGAGATCAGGTGGTGAGAGATCAGGTGGTGAATACGATGGGGCGTATAGTAAAGCAAGAGTGTTAGTTGGGGATTGTTGAGCGTATGGCTACGGAACTCGGAGGCGTTTAGTTGAGTCTGTGTAGAGGGGTTGGGCTTTGTATGCCGCCTCAAGTGGATTTCCATTTTTGAGATTGCTTCAAGGTTGCAAAAGAGACATGTCTTGATTTTGATTCCGGGGGAAAGGATCAAGTCGTTAGAGATTTAACGTGTACCTGGTATTGAAATGTTCATCGGGACTTGGTCGTGAACTAGAAATGAACTCCTCCAATGCTACCGCAAGCAGAACTTCAGACGAGACCATCCAAAACAGTACCATAGGCGTCGCTCAATACTATGAAATAAAAATGCCGGCAAATCTTTTAGTTCTCTCTCCCCTTTTCACTTATTCACAGATCCAGCCTTCCTCCAAAATACTCACTAACTAGTGCCACTTCACAATCGCACTTTTCCATCAGCACACAAACCCTAATGCAACCCCAACTTCTGCTTCTTAATCCTAGGCACCACACCTAGTAATACTAAAACACTAGCCACAATCACAGCCCAAAGCTGTATCCCCAAAATCCCCACATTATAATCCGTCCGCGTTGCAGCAGCAACTGTCGCCAGGGCGAAGACCAGGACGACGTACCCCGATATCCTATGATACTTCCATACCTTCTTTGCATTGTCAACCCCACCATAGAGCGCGGGGACGAAGTATTGCGTGAATCCTACGAGCGCTTGCAGGAATAGGAGGATGTAGGTTAGGAGACCGAGGATTGCGTGCGGGGATTCGAAGTGTGTGCCGCCGTGACTGATTTTATTGTATTCGATTACGACGAGGCCGGCGATGAGGGAGGAGAGTCCAACGTCGTTGAGGATGAAGTGGGAGATTGTGCCTTCCCGTTTCTGGGTCGAGGTGTGTGTGGGTTGGAGGATCAAGATTGCTTGGGTTACGAGGAGGAGGCCAGCCTGTGAGAGAAGTTAGTTAGGTCTGTGGGAGGAAGTTGGGGAGGACTGCTGGTCGGGGACTTACGGAGTTGAGGAGCTGGAGATGGAGGTTAGCTTGAGCGTTTTGGCGGAGAGTCAAGTAGACTTACAGGATGAGCAGAGAACAGAATGAGATCGTGGGAGAATACTGCTCCCCATACTATCGCTGCGAGCTGTACTCTTATTAGCGTACGCTCTCTTGGACGGGCAGGCTGAAACGTACGATCCATATACCAGCCTGAGCGACGACACCAGTTCCTAATCGCCAACCATATCAGTACACTAGATCATCCCTTCCAATCTCCAAGCGTTAGGTCGACTAACCTAACCAAAAGTTGTAGTAGAGCGGCTTCCCATCCTCCAAACTGGCATCTCCAGCTCGACCCAACAATGGTTCATCTTCCTCATGTCCGCGATAGGACGAGTTTAGATTATCCGGGATACCCGTTGCCGAAGCCATAATTGCAGTTGAATGTCTCTTGTCGCAATATGAAGGGACAAGTAACCGTCAGTCGGCGGTGTGCAGTAGAGAAGAGAATTGCGGGGTTGTCGGAGTTTATGGTTGTCGCGAGCTTCGGGGCATTTGGTGTCAAAGCTCCCTGTCGTTGACGACATGCTCTGCTCCCTGCAGCTCGCAGCGAATTGGAGTGCGAGCATTGGAAATCTGATGACCAATCAAGGATGGGACGAAGCTCACTAACTGAATACGGAAGTCCACTTATTATGGGATGGAGGTCACGATGGATCACGTTTTATAATTGCTGGATGGTGTGCATATCTATTGGTTAGACTGTTGTTAGCCTATTCGAGCTCTACAAATTAAGATTTATGTAGGCTCTACTTAGACTTGTATAGTACAATAAAAAACGAACATAGATTAGACATAATACCACTGTTTTAAAGACTTAATATTTAGATAGTATAGATACTAAAATAAAATAAATACTACTCTACACTTTTCCTCGCTAAACTGTACAGCCAACTTTCCACCACTATTTACTTTAGTCAAGCGCCCTGCTATGGTGAGGTAATAGTATTAAGAGAAGCCGTCCTAATGTTTATATAGATGCCACCGCTGGCAATACCTCTAAACAACTATCCACAATGCCGTGAAGGCTAGGGATGTCGGCACAGTTCGAAAGCCGTAAGATAGATGAGCGGAGCAAAAGAAAGGTATGAGAGGTAGAAGTTAAGGTCGGGACTGGTACTTTTCAGCTGAATTCTGGCGCAGACTTGGGGAAAAGGAATTGGACGGTTAAGATAATAGGAGACAAGGGTCACCACATGTGAGAAGAAGCAATAAAAAGCGATCAAATGAGCATGTCCGGCTCGGAGGTGAAAAAGGAGCGAGTGGCGTAACGTAAGGTCTGCTCTATGCAAAATGGAATAGGCTTGCGATGAGTTCCAGAGCGTGACGATGTTCATTATGGAAAACTCACTTCCGTCAGTGGTAGCACTCATTGCATCCTAGGTACACATGAAAACATCAAATAACAGAATCGCTCACAGTCATGGAAGATATAAAACGCCAGAAGGTGGCGGAACCAATAATTTACTGAACTAAGAGTCGATGGATGAATTGACTTCTGCCCTGTCATGGAATACCTGTTCCCAGTGGTAAACCCAGTGGCAACCAAACCAAGTTCCCTTTTTCCCAAACACCCAAAATGCTGTTCCAAATATGGACCCACTTATGCTGTGTACAAAACAAAGTAGAACAAAACAAGAAGCTCTACTCTAAATCTTCAGGTCTCTTGATAGGAGACGCCCTGGCCGGACTGTCCAGCGCTGAACGATCAGCAGACAAGGTCGGCGGTAGATTCATACTGGTCCTAATCAGGTTCCTAGTATTTGATCCAGTTGTCGAGGTACGAATGGGGTCCGGATCGGCGGGGAGAACAGGAGCGTATTCGGCCGTGCTAATGTGTGCTTCCATCTTTGCTTCCTCCCTCATCTTTTTGATTTTCATGTAATTGTACGCGGCGATGGTGGCAATTGTAAGGAGGAGACCGGACAGATTGATCGGTGTCAAGGTGTCGTCGAAGACAATGTTTGCGGCGCTGATCGTGACTACTTCCTTGAAAATGCCGCAGATACTGAGAGTGACGACGCTGGTACGTTTTAGCAGAGCGAACTCCGAGGACGTCATGAGGAAGGCAAGGCAGCCTGGGAATAGAAGTATTCCAATACCGAGAAGGGTACCTTTGGTCTCCATCAGCCTGGAGAGACCTTCCGCTAAGTTTGAAAAACCCTCGACGGGTACCGCAATGATGAAGAGGCTTATAAACATTACTGGCGCAAGGAAGAAGATCGAGGAAAATGGATTCGAGGTGGCGGGGTTGCGAAGGAGGAGGATCTGGGTCAACGACCAGCGGAATCCCGATGAGCAAGCGGCCGACATGACAAGGATGAACCCGAGAACATTGAATGCTGTTTCCCCGGCCACCATCATGACCACGCCAACTGTCATGAAAAGGATTATAACAACGAGCTTCCAAGATGGCTGCTCTAAGCGGAAGAGGAAAGCGAAGACAAGGACGAAACCGAGTGCTGATGATTTACACATTGCTACAAGATTTTTGGTTAGCTCAGATCAGTCCTCGAGAATACGACGCCTTACTGTAGAAGGTCAAAGAGATAAATTTCAAGCTCATGTTTCCTAACCCGATATCCATGCCAGTTGCAGCACCACAAGGCCCGATACGACTGAAGTAGAACCACTTTGTCATGATCGGTTTCTTGGGGTCCATAGGCTCTTGTCGGTGAGGATTGCCAAAAGAATGAGGGTCGACTGCGCCCTGTCGTGGGCGAAACGATGGAATTAGGAATAGGACTAATGATGCAAGCGCGAATTGTACGATCATATGCAGGCAGGTCGTAAATAGTGGAAAAGGGAAGATGTTCTCCTTTTCGCCGTCTCCCGTCTCTTGCTTGAACATCCACTTGTTGTATAGTGATATCGAAATTGAAAATAGGTACCTGTAGTAAAGTCAGGTCGCTGCAACGGGTCCGGAGCTGATGGATAATGTGAAACTCACCAAAGGCCTATAAGCAGCGCATTAATGAGCATAGTATGCACCATGCTCTGCGTTGCTAGTTTCTCTTCTTCCTTGGTGATGTGAACATCTTCGATTATCCGTTGATCTAACCTGGTATTCCTCCTCTTCCGCCTTCTCCGCCGCCGTCTATCTCTCGCAGTCAAACCCGTCTCCTCATCATCCTCCAAACCCTCATCTGATCGCATATCGTCTAATTCGAGGTCGGTGCTGTCGTCGTCTCCCGATGATCCCGAGTAATCGTCGTCGGACGGCCTTCTGTCCTCGTCCGCTTCAGCAATGTGTTCAGATTGTGTCCTCCTATGTTTCTTCGACGTCTTCGCTAGGCCCTGTGTCGGAATGGTAGCGCTCGCTATGGAAGCACTTCGTCGTCTCGTTTGGTTTTTAGGGAAATCTTCCATGTTAGGAGTGGGAGGGTGAACGAGTTTCGCTATGTCGGCGCGTGACAGGCGTGAACGGCCGTCCTCCGAGGAGGCGGTGGACGATGGCGGGTTGGAGATGGTCGCGAGAGGGAACTCATCAGCAGGGTGTAGAGCGTCAGGAGGAGGAATCTTGGAGTTCTGGTCTTGGTAGAGCCATCTATCAACAAAGTCGGACATGGTCTTATGCCATGTGATGGTATCTAGTGTCTTGGCAAGTTGGCAGGGGGTGGGTGCGTCATCAGGGGTTTACGCGATTCGGAGACTCTATCGCTTCACCCATCCAAAAGAACAGTACAAGCGATGGTTGTTGACAGTTTCAGGAGACGTGTGCCCGCCCTACTTTCTGCATTGCTTAGTTAACGCTACCCTTCAGGAGGTGTCAGAGTAACAGGGTCAGCTTGGATGATGAAACAGCGCCAAACTTCGTACAGTAAGCCTAGGCTAAAGGTCAAATTACACCTTTCAGCTACTTAGGTATAGGTTTTGGGTATGCCTATCCATCTTCACCAATAGCGATATTACGGTAGCCGCATGGTGCTTGAATGGTTTGAACTTGGGGAAGGGTCTTAATTCCAGTTCTCCTCATAGAGCCTTATTAGGTACAATAGAATGCCTTAACCTAGTTTTAGATGCTTAGGTAAATAGGTTTTTCTCTCTCTTTAATATAGAAAGTAAATATATTTAAAAGTATCTCTTATTCTCTTGTTTATAGAGTTTTACTAAGGGTATTTCTAGTAGAGCACCAACCAGGTTCTGAGAAAATGCTACTAGTATGCCCGCCGAACACCATCCACAGGCTGAGACCTCTGTACGCATGGCCCAGTCAATACTAGTTCTTAGATACAGACTTGAGCAATATAGAAACAAAGCCATTCTCCTTAGCCTTCTCTCTAGAAAAGAACCTCTTGTATTTAACCGTATACTCCTCCAGAGCTTTATTGTCCTCGAACTTCCTCACCTCCGTCCCCATGCGTCGAGCGTCGATAAGATCAACAAGGTTGATGTAAACCGAAGCCAGAGCCTGTGAGTGTGAGTCATTATGCCTGAGAAAAAGGATCATTGTGAGGGGTAGGGTTCCATACCTTCCTGCAACCTATGATCGATGATGGGACAGGAACGATACCAATCTCCCAACACAGAGCCTGCCAACCCTCAATCTTCGCTGTATCATCACCGTACATGGCCTCAAGTGCAGTTTGAAGAGCTTGAGCCTTGTACACACGATATTCTATGCTACCAGGACGCCATTTCATGTGGTACGCCAAACGGTCGAATTCGTGGTCGATCGGGGCGGTGGGGTTAGGAGTGAAGTCGCGGAAACAGTGGAAGAAGCTGAAGAAGTCGTCTGTATAGGGGTTCTGATCAGGGGTGTAGTTGCGTCCGAAACAAGCCCTCCAACCGCGGCGCCAGGCTGTTTTGTTGAGTGGCCAGTTACGTCGGTAGGCAAGGCGTCCGAAGTTAACTGCGTCAGCTTCTCCGAGGTAGGGTTGGAATTCGGGATATTGGCTGAAGAAGTAGATGTTAGCTATGCCCGACATGTTTGCTGAGGGCGATGAGTGGTCAGGATGGAGAGAGTTTTTGTTGTCGGTGGTTGGTAGAGTCGGACACTGGATAGAAGCAGATATAGAAAAAAAGATATGTACGGGCCCGTGCCATGGAAATTAGACGCATGGCGTGACATGTTTGTTGGTGGTGAAGGTGAATGAACGGGTTGGGTGAAGAAGACTCAGAGCAGACTTTCACCTTGGTCTGCGTGTCGGCGAGCAGATCGAAGAGGAGGCAACCACCCTAAGTCTAGGTAGATAGTAGCATGCTGAATGTTGTCTAGTCTTGTATAGGTGGTAAAAAATGGTCTTTTAAGAATAATAAATCTAAAGCCTAATAGTGAGATTTTCTATGCAGTGCATGTTGCGCAAAATAGACATAATTTGTGTTCCGCCAACTGCACTCCGTGAGCTATTTTCTGCAAAGTATTCAAAATGAAAACAGAATATACCAAAAGCATATCTTTTTCTCCTTTAAACAAAACTAGACTAGAAAATGAGAGCTCCTTGTTGGCAGCACTTACAGTCAAGAAAGCATTTTGACACCCTACGCAAAGACCAAGTCAACTATGTAGACAGAGGGGAACGGGATATATTTAGGTTAAGAGAGGTTCCACAAAGTACAACTCACGGCCATGCTCAAGGCTAGTGTATACATCTCATTCATGCGAGTCTATTGTTGGCTTGAAATGACAGACGGATGCCATAATCCCCTAACCCTCCCTTGAAAATGCAAACGCAGACAATTGCCCTCCCTACGTTGGAAAAGCAAATATGCATAATGCATCAGCGCCTAGACTTGCTCTCATGATCCCAAACTCCGTGCCATGCAACATTGCGCGTAAATTCAAAATGATGATGCCGAATATTTTATAGAAGAGCTCATTGCCTTGAAAGATAGAGATAACAGTGATTGAGGTGATACCTGCTATGTCTGCTGTGCGGGTAGCACCGGTGCAGGAGGTAAAAGCTCGATTTGCCGGATGAGGAAACTTTTTTCATCCGTAAATTGATCATCCTCAGTCCGATCCTCGAGAAAAGCAGGAAGGAACCGTAGGAGCTTGTCTCGGTTGCTGATCAAGATGCGCTGTACAGCAACGGATTTATTTGGATTGGCCACAAAGACCTGGTGGTTGTCAGTCGGTGGATATCCTTGTATCTTGAGTATGCCACGACAAACCTTGAAAACGTGAAATCCTTCATAGTTGATCATGCGTCTGTCATCCCGTAACAGTTTCATGACAATCTTTAGATGTTCCCCGGAATCGACGTATGCGGTCATGACGTTGTAGTTCGCCCGGTCGAGCAGAATCTCACCTAGCAGCTTGATTGACTGTCGTTTGGTGACGTAGCTCTCAGACTGGATAAGAATGGTGTTGTACTTTGAGAAGAACATGTCGAAGTTGACTTGCAAGTACGTTCCTATCAAGGACTTGTGGCGTGTGAGGATTTCCTAAATTGGCGGTCGGTATCAGCAAAGCATCTGAATGAAAATTAGGCTAAACCGACCTTAAACGTATTGAATGCATCCGCGCTGACTTCAAAGGCCCCCTTATCTATCCAGTCGAAGAACTTCCAGAATACTCCCTCCCCCGAAGACTTCAAATCCGGGTTCACAGTCGCCAGATCTTTCATTTTACCGTCCGGCGAGGGCTCATCATATAGTATTATAGCTGCGATTGCATCGAACTTCAAAGCTTCTCGGAGAATACCTCCACAGGGCATAGCGCTCTCCCGACGGTCATATCCTCTACACAGCGCTGTTATAATTTCGGGCCGCTTTTCGATGACGTAGTGCAGAACTTGCGGTTCCAAAGCTTGGGTGTTTGGTGGTTTATATCGAAAGGCAGTCGAGAAGATGACTTGGGTATCTTTGCGGGACTCGAAAGGTAACTTGTGGATGTTGCTTGCCAAGAGAAAGAGGAGGTCTTCGTTGACAATTGCGTTTATGAGCTGGTAGACTTGATCAGGACTGACTTCTGCTTCTGGTCGTTGTTAGCTGAGTTGAGATGATGCAGCATGGACGAGATGGTACGATTTTATAGGATCCGCGGTGGTTATGATTTCGAAGGGAGATATACCAGGTGTGCCTTGTAGCACTATCTTCATCTGACCTAGTATTCGAGCCAGCTCCTCTTCTGTCTTGATCATACGGTTGTCAGTAATTATTGACCTAACTTTGATGCGAATGGATAACCCACCTTGGGATTCGGCTTCTGCTCTTCTGCTAGCCGTTGAGTCAGCTCCTTTGCCGACTTTGCCAGCTCCATATTATTCCTCTGCCTGTTTCTGAAAAGGAACGCCATGGTGTCGAGGCAGGCTTTATGTTATTGCGGGGCCACGGATGAGGTGTTGGGCAGGGTGTATTTGTTGGGTTCAGCTGACAGGCGGTGGCTGCTACCTCTTTGATGGAAACATTCAAAGAGTGCACACGGAATTTCAATTAAGAGCTTTAGGGTGAAAGTCGTACAACGGAGGCTGTGGGGTTTGTTGTTCCTTCGGGCAGCGGTTGTTGTTTGGACGTTGGACGCCAACATGGGGAAACCTTGCGCTCGGCGACCCTGCATGATTGGACCACCAGCCAAGCCGCCTGCCAATGAACGTCATGCACGGTTTATTGCAGATGCAACTTGTCGCATATCATAGATTAACTCTTTGCGTTCGTGTTTGTTTATTATTAGACCTAATAAATATTAAGTCCTGTCTCTGCACCTTCGCCCTATGAGATCATGTTCAGTCGGTCGGTAGGGCTGAACAAGGCATACTCATGGGCATAAGTCACGGCATATCACTTTAGAGCAAACACATTGTTGCTGGCCCTACTCAAGTACTAGAGATGTCGGATTGCACAGATTGGTAGGCTGCTCATTATGGAATTCTCACTGTCCTGTTGGCGGGAATAATGCTGAGAAATACGTCGAAGCTTGACCCCGGAGATCATTCCGCAAAATAAGGATGCTCAAGCACCTGCAAAAAATTAGATATCATGCTCATTTAGATGCAAATGCAGAGAAAAGGGATATTCTTACCTGTGCTGCAGTCATCCGGGCCCCACTTTCATATCGAACCAGCTTGCTGACAAAATCGCATTCCACATGCGATGCCTTCGGTAGTAGCTCCGACCACGGCTTGGAAGCGTACTCATAGAACTCCATCTTTCCCCAGTCCGGAAACCCGGCCGCTTCCTAAGGTACGTCAGCAAAGGAGCAAAATGGATCCACCTAGAGACAAGTTTACCGGCCAGACATCCAAGTTTGGGGTTCCCAATTTCTTGAAAATGCTCTGAATCAATGCCAGTTCGCTCCCTAGCTCTCCGGAGTCGAACAGTGTCTGGTGCTCGGGATCGATGACCTCAGCCACTGTACAACCCGCGGCCCAGAGGTCAAGACTGCATCCATATTTCCGATTGCCAAACAATAGTTCAGGTGGTCTGTAGCAGGTCGTTCCAACATCAGTAATCTTTGCATCGGCGGGTTCAGAACCTGGGTCATCGGGTGCCCATGCAACACCAAAATCTGAGAGGTACGCTGGGCCGTCGACCGACTTTAGTAGGATATTCGAGGGCTTGATGTCTCGATGGATGATATCATGGGAGTGTATGAACGCGAGAGCCCGGAACAAATCTTGCAGACAGTCCCTCGTCTGAAATTTAGAGAGAAGCTGTTTTTGAAGAAGTTCGTCAAGATCGTAAGGCATGAAAGGAAATGCAAGCACTAGACGGCCACCGGGTTGATGCATTGCTTCTAGAAGAGGAACCACGTTGGCGGATTTGGACCTTTCTAGAATCCGCGCCTCTCGTTTTGAGTCGTGAGGTGGTTCCATCGTTGATGGTACGGTGACTTTGAGAGCAACGGCATTCTTCTCGGTGGAGCTATCATATGGTGCACTTGCTTTGTATACGATCGAGAACAGACCATCCTGATGGTGCGTTGCGCGTCTATATTTGCCGATATCAATGCCTGCCGGTGCGGATTGGGATGATGCTTTGCCGTTTTCCTGTAAGAAGCATGAGCTTGATCCTTTGGAAAAAATCGCTGAAGACGCTATGCACCGAAACGTATGTACCTCTATTGTAGAAGAGCTTGGGGTTGCTTGTTTGGCTAGGTCATTGACAATATCGTCGCATCTCTGTTCATAGTTTGTCTTTGCTAGAGTCAATCCTAACATTCGTGGCCGGGAGAGAAACGTCGTGATTTAGCACATACTGCCGAATTTGCGATATCGTATGTTTGACTTTCTAATAGTGTTGCTTCACGACGAGCTTGAGTTGGCGCTACAGAAGGATGGACACCTTGGTACGCTGTACTTCTGCGGAACTGCTATTAGTCTGGATGCTCGCAATGAAGTTCGCATAGTCAAAGCTGGATCTGTGATAGAAATATCCAGAGGGGATGGGTCGCTGACAGGAACGGATGTTGGAAGGAACAGGGGAGACGCAGTCGTCCAGAAGGAATCAAACAAGCTGAACAGCGTCCAAAGAAGTCCAATATTGACGAAATGTCCAAATAGTTTGCCGTTACGATGGGTGGTGCTCTATCCAACGTCGTGTTTCTTAGAAGATCGTCTAATGAGCAATTGGCCTACTTGCATTTTCATGATTATCGCAAGCCTATCAGAGAAGCCCATTGATGAACGCCATTCTGACGGCGAAGACATCTTCCCCTCACTTCCGGTGATGATGCTGAAGCTGGGACGTGGACTTGTAGCTTTCTTCGACGTCAACCCGAGGCCTGCCGTTTAGTTGTTTCGTGACTAAGTTAAACCTGCCCGGCCAAGTCGCATCGAGTAAACGGGTGACAACAAGTCAACCGGACAGCTCCGCAACACCACCGACAGGAGCTTCTTTTTCTATGTAAACTTCTTCATTTATCGCATCTACCTTGGCTCCACGCCCCGTGCACGTTTCTCGCCATGGATCTACAGCGCAAAGAATACCCAGCAATGCAGGCAAGTCTGACCTAGCATCCTTGATGGCATTCTACTCACCCCTCGTCTCTGTAGGAGGCCCTCGAGCCGTCGCAAGCTGTATCTGTCCTCAACGACCGAATGAGGCATGTTAGCAAGCTGAATGCCGAAATTGCCGACTGGTTACAGGTGGGTAGACTTCCAGGGATCGACTTTATATGGTGGCTTAAAAGTTGTGCAGGAACGGCGCAGGGTAGAGGAGCTCTACGTTCAAGGGCTGCGAAAATTGGCAAAGAAACATCCCCCCGATGAAGCTTCGGATCTTGGGTGAGTCAACCCATGGTTGAGCATATGCGACGAGTGCAATTGCTGACAGTGAGAATAGCATATTCTCTACTCCATGGCAAAAGATCGTTAGCTCCGCAGAAGCTCTCGCCGACTCCCACCATAAACTTGCCCAAAAGATCGAAGCCGATGTTGAACGACCACTCAGGGATTTCACCTCCTCCAATCGAGAAATACAGGGCATGTCTAATATGCTGGGAAACCTCACGGCTATGGCCAAGGAGATCGACGGCACCAGAAAAAAAGTGGACAAATTGGAGGACAAGGGCACAAAAGCTGCTGCGGAAAAGGTCGCGACCGCAAGGTCTGAACTGGAAAATGCCGAGTCACAATGGAAGTCACAAGCGCCCTTTGTATTCGAAAATCTTCAGGCCGTGGACGAAAGCAGGCTCAACCATCTGCGCGATGTTCTCACCCAGTTCCAAACGCACGAGGTCGATCAAGTAGAGAGAAATAGAGTCAGTGCGGAAGAGACTTTAAACGTGCTACTCAACGTTGAAACAGCCGACGAAATCAAGACTTTTGCCTTGAGAACGCAGACTGGCAGACCGAGGTTGCAATCTTCTGGGCGCAAGAATAGTAGCATGAGCACTCCATCACGAAACTTAGCACCTCCTCCTGCGACTCCTTCAATCCATACTGATGATAAGTCGAGTCAGAAAAGTGGTTCTGGTATATAAATCCCCCAGATAGACCCGATGTACTCACTAACAGCTGCAAGTACAAGAACACAAGCAAGGTGGCCTCTCAAGCCTGAAGAGGCTCGGCACTGTGATAGGACGTCGACGACAGAGTACCCATCCATATGGCCGAGCCATATCTCCCGAAAGAAAATCATCCTCAAATCTTGGTGCCACATTCGGTGGGTTCGGTAAAGGCAAATCAAAAGAAGGAAATGCTTCTGCCTCGTCAGATCGACCGGTGTCTCCGGCGAGGAGACTATCCTTAACGCCTCGCATATCCGATGCTTCTGGCTCGCCAAAGCAAATTCGCCGATCCAGTAGCGATAAGCCGAATGGGTCTGCGCCGGAGACAAAAAGTGAACCGCCTTCCACCTCCGCTTTTGTGAATGGTGCGCCACAGCAAGATTCCATACCGGAGCTGCAGGAACCTCTGCATCCGACGGTCGTTCCTAGTCCACAACCAGAGGTAGGCCCTGCATATATTTAGAATAGCCTTGTGGACGCCACTAAAAAGCACTTCAGCCCGAAAAGGATTCCGAAGGATATTCAGTGCCGCCGTCCGCAATCGATGCTATTTCTCAAGCGGAACGAGAAGCAAGCATGTGAGTGCACATACTTTCTACGGTTCCTCAACTTTGACTCACTATTTCAGTGCGACCGAGAACGCGCCCCCTCAATTCAAGGTAGATATTCGGAATGCGCCAATTCAAGAGGAAGATGGAGATGCAGAGACTGCTTTGGCGAATATGGCGAATACACTGCGGGCTGTATGAAACCATTCCTTTCCATGTTTATAGTTTGTGGGCTAACTTCCATTTAGCAAGCCGCGCCTACAAAAAGATCTGGTACGCTCAGAGGTCGACGAGACGTTCGAAACACAATATTTGTCCCAAACCCGCAGACACCAGAATTAACAAGTATAGGAGAGACATCAGTTCCTCCGATTCCTGCTCCCACATCAAACCAAATTTCCCCACCTTCTCCTCCTCCAACGAGCCAAGCACCACAGTCGCCTCTATTTAAACTAGCACATCGACACACTTTGCTGTCTGATGACCACGCAGCTTCCGATACGCAATCCGTCCGATCTGGTCGTTCGCTCAGCAGCTCCGCCAGCACTACGATAAGACATCCGGACATGCACGATCCTGGCTTGAACTCTTCTCTGGTCGAAACTGTGAGTGCGTGGTTTGAGCACGGTAATGTCACAAAATCTATGGTTATTGGACAGGTGGCTCTGGCATACAACCCACTGGATCTTTCGACTCCATTTGGAACCGACAGCATACGCTTAGAAAATTTCCCTATATTAGAGAAGGTTGCGCCTAACCCTGCGTTTATCGAGCAAATTCCGGACACTCCAGGGAACTATATCGTTGACCTTTCGAAAATCACCAAGACCTCCGTGGCATTCCATTATCAAGTTCATATTGACAACAGCAATTTAGCTGAATTTGCGCCGTTATCTCTCTCACCAGCCTGGAAGATCGAGGCCACTCAAGTATCTGCTCTCTTAAGCTACTCCTTGAATCCAAGTTTCACAATACCTACCGGCACGAGTGTTACCCTTCGTAATGTGGTTTTGATCCTCCGGCTTGAACCAGGAGTCAAAACCACGAATTGCCAAAGCAAGCCCGTAGGGACTTTCGCCCGCGACAAAGGGTTAATTTATTGGCGACTGGGCGATGTCACGCTCTCTCGCGACCAGCCAGCGCAACAAATTCGAGCGCGTTTTTTCACAGAGGGTGAAGCTAAGCCCGGAAATGCTGAAGCCAGATGGGAGATCAGCGGCGAGCATGCGTCGGGGTTGGGCAGTGGGCTCAACGTTAGTCGAATGACGCAGGAAGAGAGAAAGGCCGAGGGTGAATCGGATCCGTTTGCAGATGCGGATGAAAATGCGGTGCCTGCGAGCCCTGCGATTACGTGGAAGGAGGTTGCGAGCGTGAGGCGCATATCCAGCGGTACATACCTGGCTGCATAGATCAGGAATCATATTAGGCTGGAAGGGACCGATATTACTATTGCAAATTCGTGCTAGATGAGCATTTAAAGTTGGGTCTGAGCAAACTGGATTGGATACATTCACTGTAGATAGCCATTTCTAGGTAAAGATTTTGTAACACTGGCGGAATACCATCTTGCTAAGCAACTATCCCTTCTTGTTAGCCCTCCCATTCTTGTAGTGCCTAGACAAGCTGTTCGGCCTCACGTGGCCTTCCAAGGTTCCTCCGACTCAAGTTGAGCCTCCTCATTCCACTATGGAACATGGCATGCTAAGCGCACAGCCGGTCTGAAATATGGAAGACTAATCGGGCGTCTCCCGAACAACGTGCTCGGGAGCTACGAGCAGGTGGTACGATGGGAATCGATGCCGGCCAATCCGATGCCAGCTGTTTTTTAACACGCTAACCTCAAGCAGCGTACACAGATGGGTTGACTTTCCAGATTGGATACCTTGAGACGGTAGATTTATAGAATGTCATTGTGTCGAGGTAGACAGCTCAGCAGACTATGAGTTCAACTAAGGATGGCATGTCCGCGCTGTAAAGCACACGTCATTTGTTCTCCGCATCGCGCCTCAAAAACCCTCACCGCCGTAGAGACTGCACGCTGAGCCCTGTCGAATTGTTGGCCGTAACAGCTACCAGCAGTGTCAGTCAGCAAAAGCAAATCTGGCAGCAGGAACAGCAGAAAAGGGTGAACCGTAATCAGCAGTATATGTACCTCAATTTATATGAGGCCGATGCGTTGAGATTTGGACGGCTGCACTACTCATATTGCCACGGTGTGCGGCGTGAGGCGAGTCAAAGATTCCACAAGTAGATTGGGTCTCTCGCTTCACGACGCCCTGCTTTCGAGACATGCCACAGAGCCTTGGCTGACGTAGCCTCCCCAGCCTTTTCACTCCCTTTGCCCTGAGGATGAAGGTGAAGGTGCGCTGGGAGACTTGAAGCCCTCTGTTCGGGGGGCAATTGGTGGGCACAGCGCCTCTCTGACCTTCGAGCATTCCTAAAGGGGCCTCAAGTTGAAGCTATCGTCAGTCCGTCCAGCGGTCGCAGTCCATCTGCGGCTCATGCAGCCTCTTGCGTCTGGGCGTCTCCAGCTGCGGTCCCCTTAACCCATGGCAAGCCCATCACGCATCATCATCGGAGGACAGGCCAGCGAAAATGCTGCTAGCATGTTCACCCTCCAGACGCCTACTTACTAACATGCGCTCCCTGTGCTAGCTAGCAATCGCCCTCGTTCTGGCATCTCTGTTGCCTGTGCCTCTACCTTTTTGTTTGGTGCTCGCCCTTCGCGACCACTTTGACCACCGTCGCGTTGCTGGTCCTCTGGCCGTCTGCTTGCCCTGCCCTACGTCATAAATTGTGGACACCAGCTTGTGCACCTCCCTCAGGAGTGCGACAGCGTCACCAAGCCACACAAAAGCCTCCTGCCAGATGTGCTGACCTAAAACCCTCTGCTTCATCCTTCTGAAGTCATCCGTCTTCAGCAGGGGAGGGAGGAGCAAGGGGGAGCAATGAATAGACCGCCACTGCAATCGCCGAAATCTTCGAGGCCACCCCAGGGCACAAATGTCACAGCAGATCCCCATTCACCATCAGAAGCACCCCAGCCTCTATCAAACCCTCGCCCATCGCTCCAACGCCTAACCAAAAGCCTGCCTACAGGCCAACAAACGACGCTCAGAAGCACACCTAGTGATCCTGCACCAACGCAGCATGATGAGGGCTCTGCGGACATCGATATAAGCAAATCCGCCAGGGAAGGCAGTGCGAAATTTAGCGGTGACCGTCCGGCAGAGCAGATGGTGAAAGGAAAGGCATCGCCGGATGAGGTCGAGGTGGAGAGGTTGCGCCAGCTACAGTTGAAAATGTTACAACAGCAACAACGTGTGCGGATGAGCCCATCCAACGCAGGAGGTAGTCCCGGGGCTCTAGGTGCACGAAGGGTGTCACCCATTAAGGAAGAAACGCCATCAGGATTGTCTCCTACACTTGAGGCCTCGTTCAGCACCCCTCTACCGACCGGGCAGACTACATCGACCGAATCTACCGAATCCTCCAAGACCATCCGCGGAAGCGTCCCTCCAACACCAGCGAATCCACCCATACGCACCCCATCTTATCCCTTTCCAGTAGTTCCAGGTACACCAAGGGTTTGGTCATCGTCATTCCACCAACCCTTTACCAGCTTGTCGCCCACTGTCTCCGCAATGCAAACCAAGGACTTGAAGACGCCAAGAGAGAGGATCGTTTCAGGATCAAGCACGCCGACTGCATCGATGAGTACTTTTGCCCCCGGCGAACTGAGTCGGCATAACTCGGTTATAGAGGACCCTCGCTACCCGTCCCCGAGTCTTTACGACTTAACGCTGCTTCTTGGATCGGAGCCTGGACTGAAAGCATGGTGGAATACGGTCACATCCATCATGCGGGACTGGTATGGCGCAGAGCGGGCAACCCTCGCCGTACCAGCAGATGCGTCGGATATTGAAAACGTTCCGTGGGGACAGAAGACGACTTTCAACATTGCTGGTCAAGATGTCGTCAAGCAATCTCAGGGATATCACGATGTCGGAAGGAGTCAGTCCCAATACGCCCAAGCACTTGAAGCCAAGGACGAAGAATCGGTGAGCCAAGATGCCTTTTCTTCATCGTCATTTCTTAAGCCAATGGAGAGGCCGAAACTCGCGTCGCGACATTCGTTCGCAGGACACGAGCGTCAAAGAAAAGATACAACTCTAGAGAACACAGGCACAGGATTAACAATGAGGCCTCGTGGTCCCCAGAGGACAGCAAGTCATGCCCCCAGTTCGTTTCTTCGAGGCGAACATCCGTTGCGTCAAGTTTCGCCAGTTGGATTCGACGGCACCTCGTTTCTGCATAGCACACCCTTGAAAGACGCTTCCTTTAGTGATCCCGAGTTCTCGAGCGTGGGAGGTGATCTAGCGACAGGACCTCATAGTGCCGTTTTCCCGGTCTTACGAGCCCTCGACCATGAAGCTGATGCTCTTATTGACAACTCTGGGATCAATCGGGTATTGGAAAGAGGCAAGTTAGTCACGCTAACTAGAGACTATTCTCCATCACTGAATGTATCACGGAAAAGCTCGATGGATGAACCGGAAGACCAACATGGCAAGTCCAGCGGAAAACATGCAGCCGTACTGTCCCAGGAGCCTCCCAAGCCCACTGCGATAAGTAGTCGGTCTGGCAATATGGCGAACCGGTTCACTAGAGATTTTGGTGAGACCAATGTGCAACCTCATTACGAGGAGTACGAGCAGTTCCCTACTTCGCCTTGGGCGCAGTCTCCAGCACCCTCTCCTGCCGTTCAAAACGATCCGAGCGAAAACCCGTTCTTCTCTGGCAACGTGGACGAAGATACATTCAATCCTTCTGGTTCATCACAGGACTATTCGCAGTTCGGTTTGGTAGAAGCTATTGGAGTTGACAAAGCGAGCACAGTGACGCATATTCCCCTGATACACCCGATTTTATCACAGATCATGCAATCCCAAGAGACAAGCACACCGTCCCAGACCCCCACGATGTCACGAAGAGTCTCGGGAATGTCACCCGCTCCTCAGTCTTCAAAAAGCGACTTTCAAAGAAAGGCGCCTATTGCCATACTTTCCATACTATCCACAACTGTCCCATACCCGCAAAATCTCACCAACTCTCTCAAACTTCTTGGGCCACATCTTGCTACCTCTTTCTCGAATGCAACGCAATATACAAACGCACACAACCAAGCTGTGGGCGCCAGTCATCGTCGATATCCGTCGGGCCACCAAGTTGGATTTGCCGCGATGTCCGATCAGCATAGCCTTGATGAGTTACTTGACCTTGATCTCGAGAGCATGGCTGGTTCGGCAGCCGGTAGTATGACGAGTCCATCAGATTATTCTGGTCGGTCAAGGCAGAGTCCAGGTGGATCATTGGGTGGCACTCCTGGCTGGGATCCTTCATACATGGGGTTCTCAAGCAGACATTCCGTAGGTGGGACACCGGCACATATCTCAGGCTCCGAAGTAATCGAGAGCTATTTTGATGCCAAGAAAAAGCCGACAATGGCTACTCCTACTCCTTCCTCACACCCGCACCAGGAGCAAGGGGCACGGAAGACTGAAAAGCGAGCTCCAAGACGGACAAGCACGGTTACAGGACGCGTGGAGGACGACGTGATCACACCACGAAGTGAACAGCAACCAGCCGCACGATCTGCAGGACAGGATGACATATTAAGCCAGAACATACTTTCTGCACAACCTGTTTCCCCAAGAAGGCCACAAATGGCACGTGCACAGCCTCCACAACCAGTTGTTGATCGTCGGCCTCATTCATTATTGCATTCGTATGGCGCAGACTTCAGCTCCTCTTTTCAATCACTCCCTACTGCGACTACCCCTGGTGCTCGGATACCTGCGCCTCCTCAAGGTCCCACGCGGAGTGCATCAGTCACAGATGCTCTCAATATGCCACCGCCTTCAGAAAATCTTCTCAGGACTATCATCGATTCTCTACCAGTGCAAATTTTCACAGCTCTCCCTGCCACTGGAACTTTGACTTGGGTCAACTCGAAATTCCTTGTGTACAGAGGCCAGGAGTCGCGACAAGTCCTTGAAGACCCATGGGAAGCCATACATGAAGAAGACCAGGACTCGTATTTGGAGCAGTGGAATAAATGCCTGCGGACAGGTCAACAACTTCAGGCGAAAGTGCGCTTGAAGCGTTTCGACAACACTTATCGCTGGTTTTACGTGCGAGTGGCTCCACTTAGAAACAAGCGACAAGAGATTGTTCATTGGATTGGTACGAATATGGATTTCCACGAACAGCATCAAGCCGAGCTCAATTTAGTTCGGCAACAAGAGACAGCAGCCTCGGAAGCCAAGTATCGAGCGCTAGCAAATTCAAGCCCTCAAGTCGTATTCGTGGTTTCGAACAAACGTGGACTTACTTTTTGCAATTCACAGTGGACTACATTTTCTGGCCAGACGGAAGCTCAAGCTCTTGGTACTGGATTCTTGGAGCACGTACATCCAGACGATGTGCCAAAGTGCAGACTGCCTGAATTGAACAAGGATGGTTCAACCCCCACCAACGTACCTACTTCACTACCTCCTGACCGTACTCGACAAGAATCACCATCTTCTGATGAGTCTTCGGAGACGGAGAGGATGGTAACTAGTCCTGGCAGCTCGTCTCCAGAAACGATGGAAATGCCGCAGGCGAAACTGTCGAAATTGGCCGGCCAAGGCATTCTGAAGGTGACGAAAGACGCGGACGGGCGGTCATCATACTCGACCGAGGTCAGACTTCGATCCAAAGACGGTAATTACCGCTGGTACCTTGTCAGGATATTATTGGAAAATTCCATTCCATCCAAACAAAACGGCGAGGAAACTTGGTACGGAACCGCTACCGATATAAACGATCACAAACTGCTCGAACAGACTCTAAAAGAAACCATGGATTCTAAGTCAAGATTCTTGAGTAATATGTCTCACGAGATACGGACACCACTCAATGGTATCTCGGGCATGGTGAACTTTCTGCTTGACAGTTCGTTAAGCGCCGAGCAGCTCGAACATATCAATATCATTAAATCAAGCACTGACAGTCTTCTCAACCTCATCAACGACATCCTTGACCTATCAAAGGTCGAAGCTGGCATGATAAAGCTTTCAATGGACTGGCTTCATATCCCCTCTCTTCTTGAAGAGGTCAATGATTTGAATATGGGTCTTGCTATTCAAAAAGGGCTCGAGCTAAATTACCTCGTGGAAGAAGACGTGCCGTCAATGGTGAAAGGGGACAAATTCCGCTTACGACAAGTCCTGTTGAACATCGTTGGCAACGCAATCAAGTTTACTCAAAGGGGCGAGATCTTCGTTCGATGTCGACTTAGCAGTCCTGATAGAGGTACTATGCTGAAAACGGACGAAACCCTGATTCAATTCGAGGTCATTGACACGGGAGGCGGCTTCAGTGAGGAAGAAGCGCAATTCCTGTTCAAGCGCTTCAGTCAAATCGATGCAAGTAGTACCAGACAACATGGTGGTACAGGTCTTGGACTGGCAATCTCAATGCAGTTCGTCGAGCTGCACGGTGGCAAAATGGACGCCAGAAGTGCCCCTGGGAAAGGATCGACCTTTTTCTTTACCATCAAATTTGGCTTACCTACTGAGGATGATCATCCGCCACCTGAAGCTATGACGCCTTCCAGTCAAACTCCGGGAACACCCATGATGGAACCGGTAGCAGCAGGCCCACCGCTGTCTGCTCATTCTATTGCAATGCAAAAGCTCGTTCAATCTCCATCAAAGATGAGCCCTCGGCAGGAACGCCAATCTAGCGAATCATCAGAACAAGGCAATCCAATCAAGTCACCTGCGCCAAGTTATTCCTCGGGAAAATCCCGCGATTCACCTTCACTCTCGTCGGGCAGCTCAGATCCTTCGATATACACGGGACGAACGAGTATGCGTTCGGAACGCTCGTCCGCTTCCTCTTATGTTCCCGAGCCGTCTTTGCCTAATGAGTCGCAAATCAAGCTCGCACTACCAACACAACGACATCACAGCATCAAGAATAATGTATCAGATGTATCAGTTGAGTCGAATGAGTCCACTGAAACCGTGATACCTCCGCCCATTCAGCGAAGCATGTCACCCCTTGGAAGCGCATTGCAACCTCCCATGTATTCCATCTTGGTCGTCTGCCCCCTCGTCTACAGTAGAGAAGCGACTGTGAGACATATCAAAATGACGCTTCCCAAGGCAATTCCCCATCAGATAACGGCGCAATCGAGCTTACTGGAAGCCCAAAAGATGATTGGAGGAGATGATCCCGTGCTCTTTACGCATGTCGTTCTAGTGTTGCACGAATCATTGGACGTCATTGCGATCATGGATCAAATTTACAATTCTGCTGCTCATTCATCGACATCGATCGTCATTATCTCTGATCCAGCGCAGAAAAAAGAAATAATGAACAGCGCACCTGGCTACGACTATGATAAACTCGTGATAGAACGGCGGCTTCGGTTCATCTATCGACCTCTGAAACCGTCAAAGTTTGCAATCATATTCGACCCTCAAAAGGAGCGAGAGTCGAGTACCGATCGCAATCAGGATAGTGCGCAGCAGGTTGCGGTCAGCCAGAAGCTGGTATTTGAGGATCTAAAGAGACGCCTAGGCAACAAGGGGCATAAGGTTTTGCTGGTCGAGGATAATCATATCAACCAAACGGTCAGTTTGCCTATCCTATGTTCTTAGAAGCCTCCTAATACCGTCGTAGGTGATATTAAAATTCCTTGCGAAAATTTCCGTCGAGACGGAGATTGCACTGGATGGTGTCCAATGTACTGATAAAGTCTTCTCCAAACCGCCCGGATACTACTCAATCATCCTTGTAAGTCATCCTCTATAGCCATTCGTATCAATACACTGACCTTGGTAACCAGTGCGATCTTCATATGCCGAATAAAGATGGTTATCAAGCTTGCAAAGAGATCCGAAGATGGGAAAAGAGAAACAAATATCGCTATCTCCCCATCATAGCTCTCTCGGCCAACGTCCTGGGTGACGTATACGCCAAGTGCGCCGACGCCGGGTTTAATTCCTACGTCACCAAGCCGGTCGAGTTCAAAGAACTTTCCTTGGTGATGATCAAATTTTTGGATCCAGTGGACCCTTCGAAACCTCATGAGTTTATGCGTCCTCGGAAGTCATGAGGTGGCTATTATCTACAAAACTTATCTTGATTATGTAGCATCAGCGACTTGGCGTTTTGGGATCGACTTTTATTCCTCGCGGTTACAGGATGGTTTAATGTTAATACGATACTCCGTGTAGCAAAGGATAGGCTGGATGGTTTGCATGGCGGGACGTACTTTTTCTGAATAATCCTGCTCTCGAGCTTTCTTAAGTAATCTTCTCACTATTCTTCACTTCAATGCAAAGCCTTTTGCCTCTTGTCTTACTGCATTTTGGAGAGCAGGTTGGGGAGGTAAATAGGTAACGTCTGGGATGCATCTGCATTTGGCGGTACATACCATGGGCAGCCGAGTGGGAGCGGTTGAAAACGACGAAAAGGCGTCCGTGATAGCTTAAGCATATACTCACCAGGTCCGATCAACTTGATGGTTTTTTGATGAGATTGTGGGAGGGTTGGAATGGGTGGTAATGCGCATGCGGCTTCGCATTTGTGGACGATGGGAAGCTGGATGGTTGGTACTTGGGTTGGACTGGGGAGCTTTTCTTCTCTGTACTTTTAAAATTTTACCAGATTCTTCGAAGGTGGGCTATCGTTAAAGGCATTTTGGATCGAGTTATTTGCGCTAGAACTATAATCTAAAAGGTTGATGAATTCATCACCGGCGCATATATTAGGTGGCTCGTGACGCTCAATAAATGAAGGGCCCTCGGCGCCTCCACAAGAGTGGCTAAGATCTACCCCTGCACCGCCCGCCTTCCACCTATCCACCACATTCACTGCCACTGTGTTTGCTTCCTCCTTCTTGATACCCCAATCCACAATACTTTGTATGCTCTGTTTAACAGGCCTTTTTTGAAGCTTTCCGCCGTTTTACTCTCGCTGTTCTAGGGGTTCGGCTGTTTTGTAACTCGTATTCTTGCCGAAGCGTTTCATATCGACCACCTACAGGGCACTTATCTGGGGTTTCTCCAACGTCCCTCAAGACTTTTACGCCAAGTCAATGATTTGATCTCTTACTTGAATCGCACCTATACTTCATACTTCTTCGAGGTAATCATACGGCGGTCGCCCGCCGTTACGACCTACTCAACTCTCGCCACAGATGCGGCCCTTCATCTCTCTCGGCGCGCTGCCGCTCTCTCTCACACTCCTCACACCTCTCGTCTCCGCGCAACTTGGCATCGAAGTTACTAAAGCCGTTGACTGCACCCGTAGAACTCAGGATGGTGATTTTATTTCTGTACACTATCGCGGTACACTGCAAACGGATGGAACAGAGTTCGATGCAAGTTACAACCGTGGCCAACCTTTTGAGTTTACTCTGGGCGCTGGACAGGTTATAAAAGGGTGGGACCAAGGGCTTTTAGGAATGTGCATAGGGGAGGGGAGGAAGTTGACAATACCGCCGACTTTGGCCTATGGGAGTAGTAGGGTGGGGAAGATACCGGCTGGGTCGACTTTAAGTGGGTGCTTCTAATAGGGCTAATGAGTTATATGGGAGACTGACTGTACGCGCAGTTTTCGAAACAGAGCTTATGGGAATCGCAGGTGTGAAGGTAGAAGACGTTCCACCCAGACCTACAATTCAAACTCCACCAGAAACGACAGCAGAGAGTGTAGCGCCTACTTCACAGGCTTCGCCTCCTCAAACTTCAGAAATAGTACCTGCTTCCTCCGCAGTTGCTAAAACGAAACCCTCAACGATCCCAACCACGATAGCCAGCCCGATGGATGCAGATGAAAATAACGGCGAATGCAAGCTGTTGGGCTCGTTTGCACTACTCATTCAAGGCGCCCTTGGAATACTGGCTCTGTCCTCCCTGGTCTACAAAAGATGGAGGGAAACACCTCGACGACCTCTCAAGATTTGGTTCTTCGATGTGTCGAAGCAGGTCGTTGGGTCTGTTCTCCTACATTTGGCGAATCTGGTAATGTCGATGTTCTCTGCCGGGGATTTTGATCTTGCTGCAAAGACGAAGGCAGCACAGTTCGTCCAAAACGAAAAAGGAGAACAGCCGAACCCTTGCTCATTTTATTTGCTCAACCTTGCTATTGATGTAAGTGCTCCCTGACGAGCTAGGATCCAGACCGGCCCTAACGGTACTCTAGACAACTATCGGCATTCCTATCCTCGTTGTTCTCCTAAAGGTTTTCCACCGAGCGTTCCTCCTCACTCCCCTCGCCAGACCTGCGGAATCAATACGATCAGGCAACTACGGTCAACCAGCACGTACTACATGGTGGCTCAAGCAATGCATCATCTACTTCCTCGGCCTAATTGGTATGAAACTATGCGTCTTCGGCATTTTCCAGCTCCTCCCTTGGATCGCCTGGGTCGGCGACTGGGCACTACGATGGACCGAAGGCAACGAAGCTATCCAAATCACTTTTGTCATGTTCATTTTCCCATTGATCATGAATGCCCTTCAATACTGGATTATCGACAGCTTCATCAAGGACCCAGCTAGTGGCGAGGGCCACCGGCCCATCCCTACAAGCGAAGATACTGATGACGAAAGTGGTGATGAAGCGTGGCTTGAGCATAGACGACGTAGAAGACGGACAGACGATGATGAGGATAGCGACGTCGAAGCTGCGGCGACAGAGCCGCTTAAAGAGGCTAATCCAACAGCTGTTCCGATCAGAAGGAATAGTGGGAAGGGCAGAGAATATGATCCTGCCACTGATGGAGCATCTGGTAGTAGTGGGAGCGGGAGACCTGCTGGTAGCAGGGACAAGGAATTTAATGGGTCGAGTAGGTAGTTTTACTCTCTGATGTATATTGCCTTGGGAAAATTGGAGCGTTGCTCTGTATTAGGAGTTTCAGTGATATTTCGTCTACAAGCGTTGGGGCGTAAATGAGTACACGTTGTATTGTTTATATCCTGTATTGATAGCTGGCTTTGAGGACTACTTCTATTGTTTTGCCAGCACCTCTTGTCCCTCTTGATTGGTAGTGTGATGCCGAGGATGGGGTTTGGTCGCATTACTTTCCATTGAGCAACTCTAGTTGATGGTCAACTAATACGATGCATTTCTACACCACGTGACTCTATAAGTTTCCAAAGTAGTATAGCGTCCGCCAAGATTCACAGCTCGCTTAAGTGGCACACCAATTCTCAAATCCCAATCCGCACCGCACCCAACTTCAAACTTCAAGATTGCTTTCCACACGCTATCGCTATGCCGCCAAAGTTCGATCCGAGCGAAGTCAAGGTCATCCACCTCAGGGCCACGGGTGGTGAGGTCGGTGCCAGTTCAGCCCTCGCTCCAAAAATTGGCCCGCTAGGATTGAGTCCGAAAAAGGTCGGAGAAGACATTGCGAAAGCTACAGGTGACTGGGTGAGTGACAGACAGCCGAAGAAAGTGGGCATAGTTACAAATTTACTGATCAAACCTTTTCCTCTCAATGTAGAAGGGTCTACGCGTCACAGTCAAGTTGACCATCCAAAATCGACAAGCTGCCGTCTCGGTTGTGCCGTCTGCGTCGTCCCTCGTCATTAAAGCGCTCAAAGAGCCACCGCGCGACCGAAAGAAGGAGAAGAACATAAAGCACACGAAATCCATTCCACTAGACGAGATCATCGAGATTGCGAGGACAATGCGCTTCAAGAGTATGGCGAAGGATTTATCCGGCACAGTCAAGGAGATTCTTGGAACGGCTTTTAGCACTGGCTGCCAGGTGGATGGAAGGAGCCCTAAAGACGTGACCGATGATATCAACTCAGGAGAGATCGAGAGTATGTGAAGATCACTTGTTGTTGGAATTAGGATGCTAACCCTAAATTAGTTCCCGACGAGTGAACGGTGCTGGCGGGAGAGAATGGGTTTCAAGTGTGAGCTCTGCCACATAAGGATACCTAGAGAGTCGCAAGTGGCAATGGACTGGCGTACGGAAAGCATTTTAGGCCTTGTTCTCACATGTAGTCGTAGTTCGACGACAAAAGGCAGCTCTTTAATCATTTCAGAGTTGTGCAGTCCTTAGTAGGATCACAAGTGAGACTAGATCCGCATCCGCCTCCTCAGATAACTGTAATCCAGATTTTTGCTTATCTTGACTGCTGCGACTGCTACACGAGGCATTACTGCTATATCGGACTTTACGACACATTTGTAGACAACGCGAAGGGAATAGTGGGGTTTTGAAAATACAAAATAACATGACCGTCTTTGAATTAAAGGTCACGAGCACCTTTATGAGCACCACTTATAGGTTGAGTGCGATTCAATACCCCAGTATATTTTCAAGATTCAAGAAAACTGTCTCCTTCGAAACGCTTTATCACTCTGTTCGGTAAATTTATTTGATAGAGGGACTAGGATTCCCCCTAGCGGCATTTGATGGGTTAGGGAGTATGCAGGTTTGTAATTGGTAGATTGGTGGTCCATGTCGTATAAACTCGCATATATGAAGTAAAGGTATACCGGGGCGCTGAAGGTGGGGTTAAGTTTACTCTGTAATAAGGTGCCTCGTACTTTATAACACCTGGCCCCTGCGAACTCTTAACTCCGCTCCCTAGCTCCATTTATAACTCTTACATTTCCTCAACCTCGTCCCCCGTCCGATTCTGTCTTCAATATCTTCTACACCAACCAAAACTGTTTTATCTAAAATTAAAACCATGCCACCAACGGTCCTCTTCGGTGCCGCTAGCATCGGGGCCGGGAATTTCTCTGATACATGGACTACACCTGAGCAAGTTGCCGAACTGCTCACTTCACTAGATGAATTGGGGATTGAACGGTTGGATTCGGCGGCTGTATATCCGCCGGGCCATCACTGGCATACTGAAACTTTGCTTGGAAAGGCGAAGGCCGCGGAAAAGGAGTTCGTGATTGATAGTAAGATTTTTTATGATATGCAGCCCAGAGGGAAGGAGACGAATTTGAGTGAGGAGAATATAGAGAGTAGTACGGTGGAGAGTTTGAGGTTGTTGGGGGTGGAGAAGGTAGGGTTGGTTTCTTAATGCTTTTTTCGCATTCTATGGATAAGACTCATCTTGCGATTCTTTTTCATGTCGATCTCTTTCGTTCGTTTTATCTCCATTGAATGCATCATTTGGAAGAGATCATAAGCTAAGTATCTTAGGTCCACATTCTCTATGCTCATGGCCCCAATCCGGAAATGCCAGCTTCCGTTACTGCTGCAGCTTTCGATAAACAGTTTCGAGCCGGCAGGTGCGAGCAAATTGGTTTATGCAGTTACACCACCGCCCAGATGAAGGAATACCTCTCCGTTTGCGAGGAAAAAGGCTACGTCAAACCCACCGTCTACCAAGGCCTCTACAACGCTCTAGCTCGCTACACAGAAGACGATCTAGTGCCTTTACTGCGCGAGCATGGTATCGCATATTACGCGTTCAGTCCGCTGGCAGGCGGATTCCTAACTGGCAAACTAAGCGTTGAGAAGCCGCCGGAGAGAGGAACGGAAGAGGGTCTGTCAAAGCTGAATAGATTCACCGGGCCGTATTCTGCAGCGAGATTTATTCAAGGGTTCCAAGGTTCGGCTAAGCATAATGCTATGAGGCAGCTTATGCAGGTGCTCGACGGTTTGCCGGATAGGATCTCTCCTGCGGAGGCCTCGTTGCGGTGGTTGGCGCACCATTCGGTGCTGAAAGATGGTGATGGGATTATTGTGGGTGCGTCGAAGGTTAGCCAGGTTAAGAATAGTAAGGAATGGATTGAGAAGGGGCCTTTGGGGGAGGAGGCTAGGAAAGCGGTGGAAGCGGTGTGGAAGAACTCGCAAGAAGGAGAAGAGGAAGGAAAGGAGAAGTTGTAGGTCTTGTCGGAGAATGGCAGTGGAAAGCGGCGAGATTGTAGTACTGGGGAAGCATGATAGAGACTTCATAACTTGCCCTTTTATGTGTCTCCTTTTCTGCTTACGGATTTCATTTGGGGAGCCTCTTGCTTTATATTGGAGTCTATTGATTCCTTAGCAGCTGAAGGACCAGCAAGGTAGCAGTCACCGATATACAAGTTAGAGAAGTCACCTTTTGAAAACAAATTATCACTTATAACAAAATTCCCAGAAGTCCAAAGTCAAAATGTGAGGAAAATGGGACGAGGTCACGTGCCTCTCCATCGGAGCTTCCCCCAACTTTTCACCGACGACTTTCTTCGTCGACCTCACCATCTCGAAAGCTTCGCTCCACCACTCCCAAGCTCCCTCATCCCATTGCACCCACGGCCAACAACACCGGGTCCACCTATCACACCTCTCATCATGTCAGGACCAGACCCTCAAGAAACGTGGCGGAGACTACAGAGTGCGCTGCAGAACGCGCAGCAATCGGGTCGTAGATTCGGAGCTGGCGGAGGAGGGAATCCGAGGAATTTGCTTGGAGGCATTGGTGGGGTTGTTCTGTTAGGGACTGGGGTAGTGGTTTTGAGTAATTCGTTGTTTAACGGTATGTTTCACTGCTTTAGCATCCCCGTTTTTTTTTGGACTCTATGTGGTGGCGGCTTCAGAGCTCCTAGAAACGAAGCCGCTGAGTACATGCAGGAAAGATTTAGAAAAAAAAAAAGCTAATGTATGTGCGATATAGTCGACGGTGGTCACCGAGCAATCAAATACACCCGTCTAGGCGGCGTGGGCAAAGAAATCTACGCCGAAGGCACACATTTCCGAATTCCTTGGTTCGAAACCCCCATCACCTACGACGTCCGCGCCAAACCTCGCAACGTTGCATCTCTCACCGGCACCAAGGATCTCCAGATGGTCAACATCACCTGTCGTGTTCTCTCTCGGCCGCGCGTCGATGCTCTACCTCAGATATACAGGACGCTGGGTACGGACTACGATGAGAGGGTCTTACCGAGTATTGTGAACGAGGTGCTGAAGAGTGTGGTGGCGCAATTCAATGCTAGTCAGTTGATTACGCAGCGAGAGAATGTTAGTAGGCTTGTGAGGGATAATCTTGTGCGGAGGGCGGCGAGATTTAATATCATGCTGGATGATGTTTCGTTGACGGTAAGACTCATTCCCCATCCATCCTAATCTCTTCAAAATCCACAAGCAAGACTGACAATAATGATCCAAAAGCACCTCGCCTTCTCCCCCGAATTCACCGCCGCAGTCGAAGCCAAACAAGTCGCCCAACAAGAAGCCCAACGCGCCGCCTTCGTCGTCGACAAAGCCCGCCAGGAGAAACAAGCCACGGTTGTCCGCGCACAGGGTGAGGCACGATCTGCCGAGCTCATTGGTGACGCTATCAAGAAGTCCAGATCCTATGTCGATCTGAGGGAGTTCGAGAATGCGAAGAACATCGCCCAGATCCTGCAGACTAGCAATAATAAGGTCTATCTGGATACTGCGGGCTTGGGGTTGAATGTTAATCAGACTGCGAGTGATAAGGAAGCTAGAGCTAGAAAGTAGAGGAGGGAGAGTTGGAGTGGAAGAGGAATGAAGAAGTGAGATTGGGGAAAGACTTGTTGCAGCGATAAGGCATGTATATGTAAAAGTATCTCAGTGGGAGTGAGGTGGGGGTTTTCTCGTCCAGCGTCAGCATCATTGTCGTCCTAGCTGAAGCATAAAATTCCGCTCTTGTCATAACTAGGAAATTTATTCTTGTATCGTTACACATCCTCGCCACGCCTTCATTCGCAGTCCATCCCACTTTTCTCAGAAAACTAATCCAAGTAGTGTCCTAAGCACAAGCTCCCTAGACCCCTTTCTACTCATGACCAATAAGCAGACATAGACTACCTACCTAAATCCTTCCCTCCCCGGCCGTGGTTCTGTCTAAATTAAATGCCGCGCTGATGAGTGCTAGATGACTGAATGCTTGAGGCGTGTTTCCTAGTTGTTCGCCGGAGCGAGCGATTTCTTCGGAAAACATGCTTAGGTGGTTGGAGTAGCTGAGCATGTTTTCGAATAAGGTTATTGCTTTTACGAGATATTTTTCGTCGTAGGCACCGGCCTATCGTAACACAGTCAGGGAAATGTCACAAGTATTGATCACTGGGACACGAGGTTACGTACTCTTGTCAAGGCTTCAACGAGCCAAAATGTACACATGCTGAAGGCGCCTTCTTTGCCCCCAACGCCGTCATCGCTTTTGAGCCAGTTGTATCGGTATACCAAGCCTGTACTCGTCAAGCCACCTTTTTCCGGCGGCTTCAAAATCTGCTCGAGCGTGCTCAAGAATCTCGGATCATTTGGCGCGATGAATAGAACCAGCGGTGCGATTAGCACCGCTGAATCTAGTATCTCGTTCGATTCGTAGCTCTGGATGAAAGTGCCCAGCTCTTTGTTATATCCCTTGTCCATGATATCTTCGTAGATCTCATCGCGGGTCATCTGCCACTGCATCCGTTTCGGGCAGGGGAAACCTCGCTTTTCAGAGAGTCGGAGAGCGCGATCGATGGCTACCCATAGCATCATTTTGGAATAAACGAAATTTTGGGTCCGGCCTCTAACTTCCCAGATCGACATGTCTTCTTCTCTCTAGATCTTGCAGACGTAATCGGTGATTTCACGGACAGACAGCCATAGGTCGTACGAGACTGGCTTTCCATATTTATTGTACAGATATATGCTGTCCATCAACTCACCATAAATATCAAGCTGCTTGTGGAATGCCGCCCCGTTACCGATGCGCACAGGTCTGCTTTCACGGTAGCCTTCCAAATGCGGTAGTTCGATTTCAGGGAGATCGGTATCTCCGCGTATACTGAACATGATAGGTAAAGCACCTTCCTTTGTCCTGGAATAGCGGAATCGATCACTGATGAAGTTCATATACGCTTCAGCTTCATCGGTAAAGCCCATTCGGAGGAGGATGTAGATTGTGAATGAGCTGTCTCGGACCCAGGAAAAGCGATAGTCCCAGTTCCTACCACCGCCAAAGTCCTCTGGGAGGGAGAATGTGGGCGCGGCGACAATGGCTCCAGTAGGTTCGTAGGTCAGAAGTTTGAGGATCATTAGGCTTCGGCTGACGACTTCTCTCCAGCGTCCTTTATATTTGCTTCGCGAGATCCAGTTGTACCAGAAACTTTGCGTGTCTTGTTGGATTTGATCGAGTAGTGGGGAGCTGATGTGATCTGCATCATCATCAATTGCTGGGTGGTCGCGAAGAACGAAGGAGACCGCTTGGCCTTCCTTAAGGTGGAACGAAGCTGTTATGCCTTCTCCCAATGGAGAATCCTCATCCATTTTGTGAAATACAATGCTGGGACAGTCGGCTTCGGGCGCCTCACTACAGTCAAGCGTCGCGTTCAGCTCCAGAGAGAGATCCTCGGACTTGAAGATTACTCTTTGACGGATTTCGCCTTTGGCTGACGCTTCATGTTGCAATATTCTTGTGGTGTGCTTATCTTGGGCGTAGTCTACACGTATGTTAGTCATTTGGTATTAGAAGCAATGTTAAGGGGGCTATGGCTTGACTTACTAAAGGCAGGAAATACTTCCACTTCAACATCAACTTCGCCCCGAATGCATTCTACTCGTCTGACCAGCCACTTCTTAAGGATATCCCTGTTAGGCGTTACCTCAAGCTTTCCTTTCCCAGCCGCAGCATTGTTCTGCGCCTGAGCGGCTCGGATTTTTGCATTGGGCCGAGGGAAGAAATCAATGAGATTCATCACTCCATCCTCATGAAGATATCTGGTCTGGAGGATGTTACTACTCGGTAGATATTGCTGCTTCGTGGTTAACTTCAACCCTTCTTTTGGACTAATAGCGAAGTATCCGCCTTTGGTCTTGTCAAGAAGCCGGCAGAAGACTGAAGGTGAGTCGAACTCTGGCCAACACATGAAGTCGAGACTTCCATCCGTTGCGATCATGGCGCATGTTCTCATGTTTCCAATGAGGCCATAGTCTTCAATCTATATGATGTGAGATGAATACCGCTTCATATTTTGATAAGTACTTACAGGCATGTAGCCGGTCAACGACCGCATAGCTGTGGGGTCATTTCCGCCCTTTGAATGTTTTCGAGCATGTCTATCCATTGTCCAGGGATGGGTGCAGAGTGCGACGGAATTGGGGCGTATACTGCAGGGGGAATGATATATCTCTTTGAATTGCCGTTAATCAGCTTCGATGATGACAGGACGAGGACCTGGGCGTTCCTACCTGGGAGTCGTATCCAATTCCCAAAGAACTACGTCATCATTGTTGCACGGGAAGTTTATATCTACCTATGTTCAGAATACCAGACTTGATAAGGCATGAAATATTGAGTGTTTTGATTGACGCTCGATTAAGATCAAGTTTATGTACTAGGGCGATGGGTGGAAAATCGTTGTTCCGTCCCATTCGTTCACGTCAGGTCTCTCCTTAGCACACACGGGTGTCGTTTCGGAGGGTGGGCTCGCGTCTACCACCTTCTTTACCACCAGCCTACAAAGCAGATTTGGGCTCTGTACAAGACTCAAAAGAAAGTTGCCATGCTTATGGCTACTCAGAAAGTCTCATGCGGAATGGATGCTTTCTAGACTTGTACATCCGAGTTCGCACTACGACGAATACTGGCACCCGCTGTGGCATGGTTAAACACATTTGATTAACATTTTCTTCGCTGCTCTTTCTCTCCTCCTTTGTTCCTGCCATATACGCTTCGCTGCAATGAATGCTGCGGATGAATAATTCCCAGTTAAATCGCCCGCTTTCACAACTGAATTTGAGCCGCCATCTGTCCTCCAAACATCTTGAATTAGCCCAAATCGATCATTGTTATAGTCCAGAAACCAACGGCCCCATTTCAGACCGAATATGCGGCGCACGTACTCTGGCTTAATGGCCGGGCACACTGTGCTTCCAGTCCTTCAGGCATCTTGGAAAAGCCACTCCGCCGGTTACATCGCAGTGCATCAGATCATAATACTGGTACATGATCGAAAGCCCCAATGAAAGTTCCTCTCTACCTCTCCAGAAGGCGCAATGGCTAGTAAGCCCTCCTCTTCGCGATGGGCGTGTTGAACCCCTTCTCACACAAAGAGAGCCAAGACTCCTGAAAAAGACCGCCTTCAGGTTGGTCATAGAGCTCATCTGAACAAAAATCTCTTCCCAAGTCGTGTCCATGCTCTTGACTTGATAATTTTGGTCCACATCCATCAGAAGAACCCGGTCAAGATGCATTTCCTCCAGGTTGTACAAGTGTTCTGCGAGGAAATATTTGAAGCGGTCGAATCTGACTTGGCAATCGACCAGTTTGATATAGCGAAGATGTGTGAAGTTCCTCACGCTGAGGTTTTGCCCGTCAAAGAAATCCATCTTAATGATGCAAAGTCCCTGGATATATGCAGGGTGCAGCATGATCCGGCGGTTCTGTGAGAGCCACTGTACTCCAGCCGGTATCGAGACTTGTAATTTATTGACTGTGGAGAGAAGGTGAAGGTCGTGGGGCAGTGCACCCGCTGGGTTTTCGAAGAAATCGCCCAGGCGCGGCCACCTGGTCAAATTGCAGCAGACCTCGATTCGCACTGGTCTGAGCCGAGCTTTCTCGACGATGTCGAATATCCGAGCCGGATTGTCTTGTTTGAGGATCTGGAGATCATATAAGTCATCCTGAGGCATTAATCCCAACTGTCGGGCAATGACCCGTTCGCTCAAGTCATGTCGCATCCCGCCAGAGAAATCTGGATTTCCATGGACGATATCGTTCGTGATGATGATGGTCTGCAAGTTTTTCAGGCCTGCAATGATCTTCCCGAGGACGAAGACGTCCCAGCCTGCCTGACGCATGCCATTCTGGTTTCTAGCCAGCTCAACGAGACCGAATAACTTATACCGCAACATCGACGGGCTACTGTCGTTGAGGATTTCCGTTCTAATACACAGAGTACGTACAAATGGCGAGAGATCCCGATGTTGAGATATATCTTCGACGGTTTCGAGGCTCAATGGCGTCAACATACAGCGGATGGAGGTGAAGAAGCGGGTCCCAAATTGGTAGAGAGTTTTCTTGGCCAAGGTGTTGCAGCTGCATCGGAGTGAAATGATTTCGTCGTCGTCGAGGTAGTCGCAGATGAGATTGACCAGCTCGCCGGCCAAGCTCAGGATGTTCGTTCTCATCCTGCAGTGTGGGATAGAGTGAGGCGATCAAGAGGAATTTCGAACAAAATCAGAAGGTATGTTGATCAAAGTTGTTGGCATGTTTCAAAATCAATGCTCAGGTGAGTCACTTGTTACTAGGACGACCGTGACTGACGTTAATGTTGCCCGGTGACATGGCGCTTCTCCACCTTCACTTGACCATGGCTGTAGGAGGGAGTTTTCTACAAAGGAAAGTAAGTTTCACTTCTTGTACTTCACAAAGATTTAAACAATTGGAAAATCACCATCATATCGGCGGCATACTTGCACATACTATGCAAATAGCTTATATCCTCCACTCTCCTTACACCCACCTTTCAACTAAATTTTCTTTACAACAGGTCAGGTAATAACTACGCGAATACTCACACGCAGCTCGCGCGCACCATCCTCTCGATCCCCAATCTAACGTAGCCATCTGGCTACCGACCGCAATTCAGCTGTGCGCCACTCCACAAAGCCACCTCTCGTCCTCAACGCCAGCCTCCATCAACATGGACTCCAAACTTCTGCACCTTCCTGGGGAACTTATATCCTGCATTTGCGAACACCTGGATGACTACAAGGATGTTTCGTCTTTTCGACTCAGTTGCAAGGATATCAAGGAAAAGTCCTCGTTCTCTTTCGGGTCCCGACACTTTCGCCAAATTACGATTATACTCAGTCCAATTTCCCTTAGAAAATTCTCCGAGATTTCGTCTCATCAGGAGTACTCGAAGCATGTTGAGACTGTAATTGTGGGAACAGACCGTCTAGCTAGCCGCCTCCTATTCAATAATTTCGATAGGATCACGGGCGGCAGAATACGTGCAAATCTCGAGATCGAAGACCCAGACCTTTCTTTATCGTTTCAGCGATCGACAGCCCAGCAGCTTGCATACTTCAAATTACTGGCTGAGCAACAGACTATGGAGAAATCAAACTCGGACATCAAAATCCTAGCAGAAGCCCTGCAAAACCTTCCCAAAATCAACAAGCTAGTTGTCCGAGGTGCACCTATCCATGTAATGGGAACCTGGTTAGGATATTGTGGTGTCAACGAGCTTGCAAGACTCAGCCAGACTCCATGGGAACGTCGACCATCAATATGCACCAACCAGACTAGCAAAACCCCTGGTCGAGCCTGCAACACGGTTATACAAGCACTACATCTCAGTGGCCTTCAAGGCATAAAACTCGACTTCGAGCTTAGCCGCGCCCATTATTTCTACGCGTACGGCGACCTATGGGATTTGCAGTGTATGGCCTGGCGCAATCTCGCTAGGCACAATCTGTCAAACATGTCATGGGAGATCGACAGGCGCAACTCGTTCTCTCAAGACGTGTTGGCTGATATCACGAAACTTGAAGTGCTCTCCATTAATTGGTATAGAGGGTTTGAGGCTCCGACAGGGGAACAACTACAGTCTCAATGGCCGGCAGCTGGACCAGAGTGCCGAATATGCACTTACATCGGACTTCAACGCTTGGAGTTGTTTGGCGGGGCCTTCATATCTCAAGTGCTGACGAAGTTTCTGCAAGCCCACGCAAGTACTCTCTTCAGACTCAGTATGCGCTTCTGCAAGATCGTAGGAGACACCTGGATTCGCGCATTTACAGCGATACTAGGAATGCCAAACGTTCACTCGTTGTTCCTCATGAGCCTGGAGTGCGAAGAAGCTGCCGGAGAACAAGAGAACAAGTTATACACCACAAACGGCTTTATAGAGAAAAGCTTCCGCGCCACGATCGATCTCAGCAATGAAGAGATCTCCAAAGGATTAGAGCTCGTGATCGCGAACTATACAACCTGGGATGAACCAGAGCTTCTTGATCCAAGCGATGGTACTAGATGCGTTGTTGATTTCGCAACGTGTAAACTTGCGCTGCACAGCAAGTACTTCTGTCTACCTAAAACTCTGAAAGACGAATACAAGGTCTAGTGGTGTGTCAAGCTGAGAACGGAGGGAGCATTTGTGGTCGTTTCCCACATCTCAATCCCGCTATGTACGAAGATGGAACTGCCTTTGGATGGTTTCACGAAGCCTGGTTGTGGTCGTGATAGCAACTAGTACATCGTATCTTACCCTGTCCCTAACACCTCAGTGTCCGGTGGTTCCTTGGGCTTGCCATCAAAATGGGCTCCACTACCAATTGCTATGTTTGGGCCAACAGTCTATCCGGGATTGGATACTTAGTGAATTCAGAACATCTAAACACTTGTGATTGTTCCTCCTTTCGTGATATGTACTGCTGTTTGATACCAACGTAGCAAATGCAAGCTAACAAATTTGAAGGCACTAGCAGTGGAGAATTTCTAGCCAGACTATGTGACAGAAGCTTAGGCAATAAGGATGCACATCGCCCTGTGAAGGAAGTGAGCTAAGTGTGAATGGCCGAGTTGGACTCGCTTTCACCCCGAAGCCGGGGACCCACTTGGTGAATTAGGTCAAGTCCAAGCCACCACTATATGAGGCCACCTCCGCTCCTCATTCCCTCTACAGAGTCTCTCTATCGAGAGGTTCACTACCTAAACCCAGAAAGAACCTCAGCGCTGCCAAATATGGGCTTGAACCCATTGGCACAAGACATGCTCAACTCAGAGCTCAAGATGCAGCGCTTGCCAACCGAGCTTATCGACAATATTTGCGCTCACCTTGATAGTAGAGACATCGTCAACCTTCGCCTCACTTGCAAGGATCTTCAGGAAAAGAGTATATTCTCTTTTGGCCAGAGCTACTTTGGGATTCTCACAGTTATCCTGCATCCTGTCTCTTTGACAAAGTTCTTGGAAATATGTCTTCATCCGGAATTCTCAAAGCACGTTCAATGCGTGCACGTCGCCACCTACCTTCTTACCAAACAACTACTGAACAGCCAGTTCACTCAACCGATGAAGAGGATCGTAGAAGATGGGAGTTTCAAGTTGGAATCCGAACATACCGAGCGTTTCCAGCGCACGAAGCTACAAAGAAACGCATATCTTGAGTTACTCAAGGAGCAAGCGCAGATGAAAAAGGCTGGATCTGATGTTGAAGACTTGGCCAAAGGACTGAGAAATCTGCCTCGACTGGATTCTATTACAGTCAGTCACTATTGCGTCAACTATGGTGCAGTTTGGCGTGGATACTGTGGAGTTAACGAACTCGCTCGCCGCAGCCTGACCCCATTCAAGTACCGACCATCACTATGTACGGCTGTTACAGGAAAGGACGCTTCACATGTGTGTAATACGGTAGTCAACTCCATGGAAATTGGTGGCATACGCAATATCACACTTAGCCTTGAGTCTTCCCTGTCCTATGCGCATCCTCAGAAACTAATTCAATGGGATATTCAATCCGATGCATGGCGCAACTTTGCCAGCCCATGCGTCGACCAGGTATATCTGGATGTGGATATGCGTCACTCTTTCAGTAGAGCTCTGCTATGTACCCCCTCAATCGCCGAACTAACTCTCCGCTTCGTACCTTGCTGGTTTGATGACGATGACGACGAAACAGACGAGCACGAAAAGGCGCTGGAATACCACTGGCCTATCTATCGACTTGATAAGCAACTGTTTTGTTACTCGTTCTTGCGCACTCTTGCGCTCACATTTGGCATACTCAACGCTTCACTCTTTGTGGAGTTTCTCCTGGAGCATTATAACACACTGCAGATCATAGATATCAGAAGCTGCAAACTCAGGAATGACAACTGGATCGAGATCTTTGACGCTATGCTGGAGCCAGATCTCGTTTTGCTTGTTTTCAATTTAATCCGAAGCCCACCCATTGAGGAAGAGCCAACTGAGGACCGGGAGGTCAAAGTCTACAAGTCGGACCCTGATGAAGACATGATGGTCCGCGCCTTTCTGGGACTCAATACTCCAGATGACATTCAGAAAGGGCTACAGATACTGGTGGAGGATTACCGGACTTTTGAGGTGAATGATGGGCGCCTGGTCGATTTCGCGGAGTGCAAAAATTTGTTGGGAGTGTGCACGACATTGAAGGAGCTCTGATGCTGAAATTCGGGAGTTACAAGACGACGAAGTGGCCTTACCATATTTCCAGACTTCAAAATTAAGGCATATTTAGTTTCGGCGCGACTTTCTGGGTTAGCGTTATGGACCCAGCTGAAGTGCGTTATGGAGTTCGAATCCTATGTGTAGAATAGTGGTAACGAACAATGCAGTGGAAAGATAATCTTGACATGACTAGTATTAGTGCGGCAACTGTGATACGATGATTTGCTGCTACTTATGATAACGTAGCTCAGAAAACGAAGGCATGTTTGACACTAGTCTGAGTACAAGTACAAGAACCTAGAGCACTCTCCAATCACTAATACTGGGACCGCCTGATATACTGTTTACTAATTGTGTTCGGCACAACCGCGGACGCCTCCGGCGAACCCACCATGGGCATAACCCATGATCGACGTTGTGGTAATATGTAGTCTAGTGTTTACTGAAACATTGGACACAAGCAAAGGAACATGATCCACCACGTAGTTAATTTAGCAGTTTGGTAAGCAACATTGTTCACGAAGCACTCGCATTCGGAATCTTAAGAAAATCAGATGGAGCAAGTATAAGAAGAGGATCTGATTATGATTACTCTTTATACCCTGTTCAAGCCACAGCCGCGATTACAAATCTGACCAGATCGTGCTCAGGTAAGTTGATCGGTTGTCATATTCGTCTTCGAGGTCAGCGAACGGATTTTCGATATCATGGAGTTTGTATGCCTCCGATGCGGCAAGCAAGGCCTTAAAACCATACTCGACATCTATCCACTGTGTCCCGTTCCACTCAATCATACTACACGCTGTTGCATTGGCTTTCCTAAAGTCGATGATATAGTGTCTGCCTGAATAGTCCCAAGGGCACTGGGACGTTCGAAGATCGCTGAGTAAGGCAGCCAAACCGTTCTCGATCTGTCCCTTGCTGGCGTTTGGTAAGTACAAGTCACAGATAAAATGTCTAAAACCTTTTCTCGGGAAAAGATCCGTCTCGTATTGGTCGAAAGTATTGGATGGGGGATGGGCCATTGAATCGCACCAGAGGTCGCGTAGATGTATCGAGATGAGATTGCGCATGCCACGGAGCGCGCTCAGCGGTCCTTCCCAGGTGGTATGGCTGACCGTGCAGGCATTCAAGTAGATATACTTGAGAGTCTTGCTATGTCCACGAAGAAAAGAGCTGAGAGCTGCAGCATCGAAATGCCCGTTCAACAGGCTCAGCTTGCTGAGATTTGGGTAGAAGTTGAGTTGTCGGTCAAGGCCAAACGTCGGCCAATTCCCACTCTGGCGCAAGAAATCGATCCGAAGGTCAGAAATGTTTTTGGAAGATTGCAGAAGCTTATCGTGCCAATCCCTCACAAATGCTCTGAATACAAGCTTACGTAGTGTGGGTACAGCTACGGACCACGCTGAGGATTCGAGGTCAAAGCGGTTCCCTTTTTCTACATAGTAACCATAGCAGCTCTGGTCGTCAAAGGCGAGATTAAGCGCGACATGAGTAAGGCCACTCCGCGCTATGGCCTGAATCACGGACTCATATGCTCTTTCCCCGTCGTGTGACATACGTCGAACATAATCCTTCAAGGTTGATCGTCGTATACTTTGCTTCCCACAGACCGTGGAATGCAGATATCCCTTTGGTTTCGATATGGATTTTTCATTCACGGTAACGGTGTTTATATTTGGCAGCTTGGACAGCGCCGCCGAAAGCATGGTGATATCAGAGCCCGACTCGTCCATAGTGGCCTGCAACTCGAGCAGGTGCGGCTCTTCCATCAAACATGCCTTATGAGGTGGCTCTGACTGCACTCGATCATTGGTAACCGTGATGTTATGAACATGTTTTGAAAGCTCGTTGTGGCTCGCGATACTCAAGAGGACCTTCAGGCTGACCGGATGAAGGAAACACACGACTTCACGGAAGCACCTGAATCCAAAAGAGTGCACAGTCTTGTCATGAAGCCCTCGACACGTCAATCGAAGGCTGAACAAGTCTCTACGTTCAAGTTGGTCACAAATGACACCGATGACTTCAGGCGGTAGTTCCAGGATCTTGAAGGGTGCAGCGAGATGAAATGGGTCCTTCTCAATTCTTGATTCAGCCATTGCAGCCGAAAATCTCGAGAAGGGAAAATCGTGTTGGGAACGTGTTGAAAACGAGGGCGAAAGACGCATATTGAGGATTATTGGCGTGGAAGTTTCGTGACTCAGTCCCACCCTAAGCGATCAAGATCTTTCCTAAATTAGCATAGTGTGAGCATGCACTGTGAATGAACCGAAGGCACCAGCCGTACAAAATCCTACACAACAACAAAGAAGAGTAATAAGGAAGACTGACGGTCGAAGGCGCAACGTACAAGGAATTGAGGAAGAGAAGCGAAAGATCCAGAAGAGAGATACGTTTCTCGTTCCATTCCCTGGCATCCTTAGGTCGCGTCTTCCCTCGCTCCCACTATTCTAATTCTTTCCGAGCATCGTTATCGCGGTCAATTCGTCACGGTCATCATTCAGAGCACACATGAGTTCTATTGAGCACGAGCGGCTTGGAGGTGGCAAAACAGGCACAACAACCCTTCGAGCGGCGAGCCTTGCCCTAGACGGGGGACAACTAATGCTGCGTAGGCTTTACGACCATCTCATCTGGATGCTGATCTTTGTCCACCATATTCTTACAATTTTCGCAAAACTATCTCTTCGAGGCCTACCTTTGCGATCCCTCATTTCCAGTCTGGTTATCATGAAACCATGGTCCTACATACATGCGCGTGATCGAGCAGCGAGCTTTCTCCAATGCTTCATCTCCTTTCCATTTATAGTAAGCAATACAAGTTATGAGCGTTTTAAACTGCCATATCAACCTTCGTAGTTTCAGCAATGTTTGATCTGCGCAAGCAGGCTCCGGGTGATGCGCTCGCTATCAGGACTCCAATAATTTCCTTTGTCGAGGCCTTCTTCCTGCTGTTCGCCGTGCCATCCATTCTGAATTCAATCATCTAAGGTATTAAAATGCGCGGCATTGTTTACGGCACACTTCATTGGGGAGCCGCGAAAGGCGAATCAGCACGGCAATACACGGTTTCGGGAAGTACCTTCCAATCCCAGCCGCATCGGTGTGACCGCAAACATTCTATTAGTTTCCGTACACTTTACAAACATTGCAAAGAGCTATCTTCGCTATCTTACAACTGAGCAGCCAAAACCATCAACATGGCGGAACTTCTCAAAAAGCTCGTCGAAGATATTTCTGTCAATGCCACTATTCTTCAAGAATACCTGCAGACAAATAATCTGCCCCAGCCTACATTTGACCAGGACGGCCTCAAAGATTATGACGTCCTTATTCCTCAAGAGGAAGTGAAGGTTCATGCGGCCCGAGCAATGCTCATCAACGCAGCGAAAGATATGCATGACCTTGCTATGGGGCCCGTCGAGCGGCTATCATGGAGTGCCGATATTGTGAGTATTTTCTATCCTGTAGATGTTCAAGAAGAGGAGTCCTGGAGCTTTCAGCTGTTTCAGAGTCGTGGATTGGATCTCTTTCTTTCATCGGATCAATTTCACTCCTGTGCTTTTATTGATATAGAGCACCGGGGTTGGCTAGATCTACGGTCCAGTTTGTACTAATGTACTGCAGGAGATGCATCTTGTGATGAGTCTCCATATCCTTTGCCACTTCCAGATTCCTCAAGCTGTTCCTCTCCACAATAGGATCTCTTTCGAGGAGCTTGCCAAAGCGACTAGGCTGGACAAGGACATACTCGTTAGATGTATTCGAATGGCTACAACGAACCACTACTTCAAAGAGTCTCCGCCCGGTTATATCTCCCACACCGCATCTTCAAGACTGTTAGCTGAGGATGAAACAATGAGGGTAAGCACAGAAGTGAATCATCATGCTGGTCTGCTTAGCATTTCGATTAAAACGTGCCTAGGCTATCGTGTACATTCGAGCACAAGAGAATGCACCATCGATTTGGAAGGCCACAGAAGCACTCGCAAGGTTTCCGAACTCTGGGGAGCAAGAGCATACGGCGTTTGCATTAGCCTTTGGCAACACGTTCTTTGGGGACAAGGAGAAGCATCCGGATCGAATGGAAAAGTTTGCACAGTACATGAAGGGTGTCACCAGCGGCGGTGGGATCGACTCGATTCCTACCGCCTTCGACTGGCCTAAGTTGGGCGCAGGGACTGTCGTCGATGTGAGTATACACAATCCCCTCTCCAAGTTTCTTGAAACAATTTGCGAACGGCCATCCTTAGGTCGGAGGTGGTATGGGCCACATCAGCGCCGCAATTGCCAAGCAGCATCCGAATCTCCACTTTATCGTGCAAGACAATGCAGGCCTCATGCCCCAATGCAAGGAGCTCATGGAATCTCAGAACTTGTGGGGCCGCATCACCTTCGAACCTCACGACTTCTTCAACCCTCAGCCCGCACACGGCGCCTCGGCTTACCTACTTCGTAACATTTTTCACGATTGGTCGGACTCTTACTGCCGCAAGATCCTGACGAATCTCGTAAATTCTATGGAGCCTGACAGTCGTCTCATCATTGTCGATATTGTAGTTCCAGCTCCTGGAGAAATGTTGCCTGCACACGCTGCTAGAGTACATACACTCGACATGGTCATGCTAGCCTGCTTCAATGCGAAGGAAAGGAGTCTTGAGCAATGGGAGGAATTGTTCAAGAGCGTAGATTCTAGGTTAAAGATTGTTGACGTAGTGAGTCCGCCAAAGGTTAAGCGGGATAACATCATTGAGGTTATCCTTGTGGAAAGCGAGGACCAAGATGGCATTCAAGTCGAGAGTGCATCGGATGATAAACATTCTGGGCTATAGGATTCTCTCAAGGTAGCATAGGATGTGGCCGCATCATATGCTTTGGCTTGGGTTGGGGTATATGTGAGGTCTGTGAACGAATTTAGGGATTCACTCCGCAGTATCTAAACGGTAAGAGGAGATACTTGTATTCATCCCTCCTTCCGGTTGACAAAAAAACTTCAAGATATTCTGAATGCGGACAGTGAGCAAAAGGCGCAGTCAATTGAGCGTTCAATGGTATCATAGCTTCGCCCCATCCACACTAGCAAAATATTAGTTTAGTCGTTATCAATGATTTATGATACACAATTTGCTTATGAAAGCTCGTCATCTCCCTGCAACTTTATCTATACCCACCTACCCAGGTAGTAGGTACCACTCTTTCCACGTGATGTCGGAGATGACGGAGAGTTTAGTCATCCCTTTTGTAGCTTGAGCTCCATACCTCCGAAAACCTCCTTGTACACCCAACCCTCAGAAGACACAGCACCATTTTGACCGCCCGCTGCATTTGACTAAGGTTTATTGGACTCCCATTTCTCGAATTCTATCTGTACCACGCTTTTGATGGTTCCGTTGTTTTGTTCACCAGACCTTTCGGCCACCGACTCGCATACGATCTCGTTTCTTGAATCGTTGATCGTCTAGTTGATATAGTTTTTGTTCCTCGTCATACGTTTCAATCGAATCACTCAGCTCACAGTCGGCCTGTGGGTCAAGCTCTTCCATGTATCCCTCTCCTTGAAATCCAGTCTGCGCATCTTTATTTCCGACATTCCCTTCGTAATATTCTTCTTCCCTAGTATCACCCTCATCGTTAAAATCCTCACTCTCGTAATCATCTCCATAATCACTTCTGATTTCATATTCATACCCATTTTCGTCGCCATTGTCTTCATGCTCCGCTTGCTCATATAGTTCCTGGTCGTAGTTTATGAACTGGTGGCCAAAGTCTCGTGGCCTCTCTTTTGTATTGACAGGATCATCCCGAAACCTGATCCACTGGTATTCATAACCCGAATAGCCCAGATAACCAACCCATTGATTGCTAAGGACTTCACCTAGCTTAAGGCCAAGTTCCTTCCCTTCAGCCAGCAGGTAATAACTACCGTACTTATAGAAGGCTTCTCTGACAGTTTCTTGGCACTCCTCGGGGCTTTCCGGATAGCATTGTTGCTTGAGACCATCGGCCTCGAGCAAATTCAGGCGAGGCATTTCCTGCATAATCTGGAAGGCGTCGAACCAAGTCCGATCGTAGTTTTCTCTGTGGAGTCTCAAGTCCGTGAAAATGATACGCCGCAGTGACTTGGAGTGGTTACCAAGGAAACTTAGAAATGGTTCCACCGTCAATTCAGCGTGACAAACTGTAAGCTCCTTCAGATCATGTAATATGATCGTTTCCAAATCCGGAAAGAAACTTGTCTGATCCAATATGTCCATTATAGTTAGGCTTGTCAAAGACTTCAGCCCAGCAAAGACTTGGTATGTCCACGACCGATCTGTAGAAATCAAAGGCCATGGCTTCCAGTGATCTGGTCTAATGAACGTAATGCTTCGAACACGGTTGGAGCTGTCCTGCCACAGCCGACTTCGAGGGTTGAAGGGAACCTTCTCATCCCTGTATCCGCTGAATGAGTAGAGGTACATATCTAAATCGATATTGCGTTCCCGAAGGTTGGCCAAAGCCGCCATCACAATCGTGTACTCCCGGTATCGATGGCTCTTATCAGATATAAAAACTTTATCGTATGGCCAGCCATAGTGGTGGCGGGCTTCTCGTCCCCAAAGATTCTCAATGACATGTTCCGACCCCCAGCTTAACTGGTTCCACAAACGGTCATAACCAAGTCCCCAAGATGATGGCTGTGCTCCAGCGGTGACACTCTCCAGGTTCGGCAAGTTTTCGAAGACTCGAGTCAAAATGCGGATATCATGCCGTCCTACCGTCATATGGTTTTGTTCTGCGCGTAGTTGCTGGTATGTTGCCCCGAAAGTCTCTTTCCAAGTTTCTGATGACGTTTCCTCCGCAAGCCCTGGGTTGAGGCGTTCGGGCCCAATGCGTATCCGCCTCACATAGCTCTTGAACTCATCATGCTCCGAGAGGGCCAGCAACGCCGTCAAACTCCAGGGCATGAGAGCAAATTTAACGTCAGAAAAATAAATCCTACCAAAAGCATTCTGGATCTTGTCTCGAACTGTGCGACATGTGAGGCGCAGATTGCACAAGTCTTCGCAACTCAAGGAGAAAGAATACGAGGTGTTGGTAGTTTCGAAACAGTCGATCCTGGTGTCCAGTGGGTTTTGGCGTTGGTAGCAGATGATATTATGGACATCTACTGGCATTCCTTCAAAAGTAGCCGGCATGTCGGCCCGAGAATGTGGTATGGGCACTACTGGCAGTCTATTGTCTGCCATGATAACTGATGAAAGAGGTACACTTCGGTTCGGTGCACATCTAAGGAGTGGAGTTGTAGTAGTTGGAGAGTGGGCAAGTTCGTGGAGTAAGAGAACCCAGAAGCACAGTTGACTTCCTTTATACTGGGTATACTATGGTGAAAGGCATGAACATGGTATGAAATGCGGTCGTCAAAATCGTGTGAATGGTATAAATATCCAATCCCCTCGCGTAAGTCACCTTCTGGCTGCTGATATACTACGGTTGTTAAATTCGTATATATTCACAGAATAGATTCATCGGTAAAGTCGTACGGTTTTCTTCGGCTCCTTGTTACCTGCCTTATATAATTCTGTCCACCGTTTGCCTCTGCGCTGAATCGAGCGTAGACCCAGTTCAAGCAAACATCTTTCGCGAGATTCAACATTCAAGCGGGGGAAAGTGGACAAACTCTCAATAAGTATCTCATGGTAGTATCTATACTTCCTATCTGCATACTATACTAATTAAAGCACCAGTGCTGTCCTCGTTTCTGAGTACATATGGATACCTTCGCCTTCCCCTGCCGTATCTCATATTACTTTGGAACGACATTATCGCCTGCTAATGATTATACGACTCAACCAAAGGAACTGGACGTAGTTTGACACCCCCAACTTGGACGCCAGTACTCGCAGTTTTCGGCAGCTTCATATGATGGAACTGCACCAACACTGACCATTATCAAGTTTTGGAGCTGTTTAAAGATTTGACCCAGCAGTCGCACATCATGCTGGCCCATCACCATCCGAATCTGCTCTTCCCGATGCGCTTGGAATACGTCGCCAAATCTCATTTTCCAGGCCTCGTTGACATAATGACATCGAAATAGCATGACCAGATTTTCGTTTAGCCGTTCGGGCCCGAAGCATACTTTTCGTACGTAGCGACTAATCGTCGGGTGCTCGGATATTTTCAATAGGGTCTCTAAGCTGTGCGGAGTAACCATGAACTTGATGTCTGTGAAGCAGCGTTTACCGAAAGCATCTTCCGTTTTGTCTCGAAGTTGACGGCAGGTAGAACGGAGATTACAGATATCATTGGTGCTTAGGAAGAAAATTGTCTCTTTGGTCTGACGGACCCAAGTATAGTCCTCCTTTTCGGCGACTTCGAAATCCCTCAATTGCCGTTCGGAACAGGGCAGAAAGCAAAGTATATCGAGTACTTCGACAAGTATGCCCACTAAGCTAGCAGGCATAGTATCTGGTGTGTGATGGATTGGTATGTTCAACAAGTTGCTCCTAACAGTCGTTGTAAAGTCCCCTGTCGAGGACAAGTTCTGGTTCGTCCTAGTTGTCGGAGCGTATTCACTATACAAAGAGTAAGCGAAGAAAAAGTCTGCACTCGTGCAAATATGCATCATCTTGGTGAACCCGGCCTTCTGTGTTATAAAAGTGATATAGTTTCATCACGTGATTCACTAGGCTTATCATTAACCTAGAAATCTGCGCTGTCAATAGGAGACAATTTTGCAAGATATTTGGTTAAAGTTTGCGAATTTGGAGTTTATTTGCCATGCAGTTTACCATGTGCAGGCAAAGTGCGAAGCAATCTTCTCCTCAAAGCAGCGAGCCCATCACAGAAGTCGCCGTCGCCTTCGCTTTACCCTAATTGCGATGCGGAAGCCCTACACTTCCTGATAGTTAAGATGGTGCATGCGTAGCATAGACTGGCATGACCTTATATTTTAGCAACATTATCACTACTGCTTTAATGGGCATGATTTAACTTATCGTGCGATTCGAAGTCATTACAACAACCGAAACATCACTACCATTACCACCAATAGCGACACCACAGCATTACCGCTTCTGCTCAGACCTTCCGATCCATTCTCTTCGTTCTTCCCGCCTGAATTTTGCTGGTCATCAGTCATATTATACAACGTCAACCTAGCAATAGTGGTCAGCTACTCAGCTTTCAAGAAATAAAATCATTTTGGGAGAACAGCACTTACGTCAACCACCCACCACACGCAAGGCTTGAATCCCCAGAACATGGCATATTGCACGAAGAATTCATGAACTTGGTAGATAGCGACGAGAGTACAGAGCCGCACCAACACTCCCGTCCATACTCTAGTCCAACGAATTTCGAGCCGCTGCAGAACGAGAAACACATATCCGGGGTTAGATCGTCCTTTGCTTCCTATTGAACGGGAAACTAGATATCAGCTGACTAGTTATAAAGCATTGGAAAAAGTTGAAAATGGCTCTGCGCAACATACCATGGTGGAGTCTGGACCACTTCCCAAAGCGCGCGCGCCATTGTTTTCGCTATATCCTATCGTCTCGTTCCAGCAGCCGACGTAGGTGTAGGGTTCTACTCCTGCGTATATTTGGGGTTGGACAGATGGCGTAGGGGTGGCGGATGCGACTGTAGCGATGCTGCCAACGGTTGCAGATATTGTGCTTTGGGCGAGGGCTGAGCTGGCTAGCAGAAGTGCAGCGGAAAGGCTGCAGCGGAAGCGCATCTTAAGATGTTGTTAAGGTGTTCAAACTCAGGTGACTGCAAGACAGGATCATAGAAATAGCCTTGGAAATTCTAGGCGACACGACTTGAATTGGCGATAAGAACGAGCGGTTATGTGGAAGGGAGATGCAAAGAGATTGTATCATAATATTTTGAGCATCTTAATGATAAGTTGGTACGAATTCCAGTTTCGAAAAGCACAGTTTGGTGTGCGTGGTGCGGTATCCGTAATGTTTAAATCAACGTCTCGCTGGTGAGATTGCGCAGCTATCTCAGCTGTTGTGTGCCGTACCTGAAGGGCTGAGGTTCTGGAGCATGAGCGGCGTCGGCCGTGGCTTGCGATAGATAAGTGAATGCATAGACCCCTGACCTAACTAAAAGTAGGAGAGAGTCTGTGCGTTTTCACGTGATGGCCACCAGCCTCCTTTTTACTTATGCCTATGTTCGCACAGTCGAATTGGGCTTTGTACGAAACGCTGAAAGTAGTTCGGCATTTTAGGTTAAGAATAAGGGTACTAAAAGGTTACTAGCTACTTCTTTATAGATAGTAAGTTATAATTTATTATCTTTTCCATTTTCCTTAGCCCGCTAAACTAGGATTGTAGAAAAAACATGAACGTTCATCCTCTCCAGACATCCAAAGACTCTTCCTTCTGCTCGATCATCCAAACAAACTACCAATTGCCCCGTAAGACACCAACTCACACTTTTCGAACTGTTAAGGCTCCCTTCAACTTGCAAAGACCCTCCTTAACCACCGGCGGAAGACGCTTCCCAGCGAGATAAATACAGAATGATTTCGTATCTCTACCACGCCGCTGGATCTTGACCTTGACCTTACTAGAATCCTCTTCATCAAGACCGATTAGAGACCAATTTAACGATCTCTCTGTACCCCATATGCGGACTTCGATGTTTTCACCTCCAACCTCTTTTAACGTGTCGACGAACTCGGGACATGTGAAGTCCGACATCCAGTCTTCCATAGGCATCCAAGGAGGCTGGCACATGATGCGTTTCTTGTGAGCCCCAAAAAGTTTCGAGAATGTAGTCGGGCCAAGAAGATCCAGCCGAATAGTCTCAACATTGTTCGTGGACGCTAACAAATCGTAGAACCAGGTATTCGAGAAGAAAAGTCCTGGGGCATTACTGTATTGGTCGTGCTGGCCCTCAAATATAGTAATCGTGCGTATGAGATCTCGAGGATCAGTTCCAAATTCCGATAAAGGAAGTAGGGAGTTGAGATCAAAAGGCTCGATACCCTCCTTATAGTCCTTCGGGAAATTCAGCCGATCACGGTAGGTGGGCGGATAAAAGAACAAATGGACTTGTGGTCGATGGCCCCCCTGCATCTGCCGCAAAGCCTTGATGGTGGCATCGAATATCCGATACTCAGTTACTGGTCGCAAACACTCCGGTGGATCATACACTGGATCTCGCTGTGGAAACCGATAGAAGGTTTTATGCATAAACTGAGTGTAGCCGATGTAGTTGACGATACCATTGACCCCGGAACTCGGAATCCAGTCCTTAGGACGCGAAGAAGAATCATGTCTGTGATCGCCTATTTGCACCATTTCTACATTGGTGAGGTTTGAGAGTGCGGCTGCGAGGGAATGTACATCCAAGCCTTCTTCTTCTATCTTGGTTTGCTGCTGGATCATCTTCCAGTACGAGTCAAAGTTCCCGCCTGCCTTCCATCCTTGCAGTAATCGTGCTTTTCCTAGGTTGTACGGTGTGCTGTAGTTACCCCTGGCATCTGGCGTATTATTGACAGAACCTGCTGTGATATCATCTCCGATGGCCTGATTGATGTGCTCCGGACCGATTATTAGACGTCGGACGTGAGTTGCGAGGATTGGATGTTGGGAAATAGCGCCGAGGAAGGCAAGGCCGTCGGGGGAGATCATGATTTTGATGGTGGAGAAGAAGCGTTGGCCAAAATGATCTGTAGTTTGCTTCTGAGTGGAATGGTTTGTGAGACGGAGATTCAACAGGTCTTCGGTAGATAGCTTCCCACATATGCTTTCCAATATGGACGGAGATGAACTATCGCCAGAACGAGAATCTGGAGATACGGGAATGTTGAAGAGTGCGTTTAGCAGATTCATGATGAATGTAATACTTCTGAACGATCAAGTGAATGGTGGAAGGGATAAGTGAGACGGATGCACTTGGTGGTCGTTAGGGGTGGGGGAAATAATGGTGTAGAGAAGGAAGTGGACAGAGCAGGTTATAATTCCTATATAATTAGTGAAAGGAAGGCCATTGGAATGTTCAGGTGATTTGATGTTTCTGTCACATGGTCTAGGACATTCCGCTTGCACAAAATCTTCTGACAAGCACTGGGCCTATCCACGCAGTGTGAATACCTAAGTCAATGTGAGTCGTGTGAATAGTCGTCATCGAGATGGCTTTTGGGCGCGAGATTGTTAGGCCCAAATGCTAGATGGAGGTATCACAATGCCAGGAGGAAAGCACGTTGGTGATGATGCGCATGATCGTAGGTGGATGAGAGATAAGACTATATGGATTAGGCATTTACAGAACATGTACTGAGGCGTAGCTCTGAAGACGAGGATGCCTAGGCAAGAAGAAATAGGAGACCGGCAACTCCACCGGCTGCACCCATAATGGCAGCACTAGTTCTAGCCGCATTACCACTTGACTTTGTACTTGTTGCCTGACCCTGGACCGTTGTGGCCGATGATCGGGGGGCCGTCACTGAGCCGGATGAGAACGCGAATGGTACGTTAAAGGCAGAAGAAGACTGTTCTCCGGCATTTGATGATCTCGCTCTGCTGCTGAATAAACCGCTTTCAGTCACTTTAGATGTTGCCACTGCAGGGACGGATGGAGCCGCTGAGCCAGAAGCAGTGGCAAACACCTCCGCTGTGACCTCAGATGCAGCGCAGACGAAGTGACCATACGTGCTGCCAGTGACGGTTGAGTACAAGAACCCACAGGAAGGTTCTTCTGAGTCGGTACTGGAGCAATGGGGTTAGACACCAATAGTAGAACGGAGTAGTTCTAGATACGTACCAGATAGCAACTAATGGATCGTTCGCGCACGAAGAGTCTGCGAGACAAGACGACGCAGAAGCGCTCTCCACGCAAGCCGTCACAACCTCGCAATCAGTGACTGCTGTACCACTACAGCAACCAAACCACTCGTACATTTCATCGTACAGGCAGGAATGACCCGCATCGCAAGTAACGGCTAAGGCTGCTCAAAGGTCAGCAACGAACGTGCAGTATGTAGCACTGGACTCATACTTGGATCCCCAGAAATATAGCCACACAACGCCGGATCTTCTTGTCTTCTGAACAACTCCATTTGGGGTCTGCTGGTAGGCTTCGGAGTCCAGCCATCGGCGGAGAAATCTTTGCTGGCTTGGGTGGGAATAGGTCCATCGTATGGGATAGCTGCTACTAAGGCGCTAAGCCCGACGATTGTGATGAGACGCCCAGTCATGTTGGTTGAAATGCAGTTTATGTCAATGTAATGAGAATGGAGAAGTCAAACGACGGAGAAAGAGGAGCCATCTTTATCTTCTTTCCGGATTAGTTGAGGCTGAGAGAGCTGAAAAGTAACAATTTATTGACCTTTCTTGAAGGGGAACGCCTAGGAGAGCACGAAGGGCACTAGTATAAAGATGGCTCAATGTGGTAGTACAAGCAATTGCATACGGTCTTGGCAGGAGGGTATGGCTTGGCAAGGGACCTTCACAACAATCCGGTGAACTGAGAAGGGAAAAGTGGCTTCCCCAGCCTCAAACGCTTCTCCGAAAAATGATCTGAACCAACCGAAAACGTCACCTATAGGCGAAGGGTGCCGCGAAACTTGACGCCACAATTCAGTCCTTCTTTTATTCGGTTTTCCGCCGAGATGCCGCCTAAGCCCAGAACCTCAGCCTTGTGTAGAGGGGGTCTCCTATTAGGAAGTCGGCGAAGTGGTGGATCAGACAGATACCCTTTGGCATGGCGGAATGGCTGCATGGCTGTGTTGCTCGAACTCCGACTGAAATCTTGCATGTAGAAATCGTAGCTGGAATTTGATAGAGGTTTTGCGAGTATAGACAGAAGGCGCTGGGTGGGACGGGCGAGTTCAGCCAATCATTGGTGTACATCCTTACATATGCGAAATATCTGTATTCGAAGGCGGCCTCAGCACGAGCAGAGTGTACGGCTATTCTCCACGTGTAGAACGATGATCAAGCGAAGTGTTCGTCCTCACGCTTGTTGAAATGTAGAATGTTGTTTTTTATCGAAGGGTCGGCCGGTCGGCTGACTTATGTAGCTAGCTAGCTAGTCACATAACTAATACAAACAATACTAATGTAACTACCTCTAATATAATAGCAATTGCTCTTTAATAGTCCCCTTAATTAATATAGTAAATAGTCTTTTAAACTAATAAACTTACTACCTATTAA
>AJFK01000144.1:0-101804 GCA_000467715.1 Hysterium pulicare CBS 123377
ACTTACTAATAGCTAGATTATATTCTCTCTCTTTAGTATAATAAATAATTTTTTAAATAGTAGCTCTTATAAGCTTAATAGCCTTTTAAATATTTATATTTTTAACTCTTTAAGTATAAAAAGTAAAAGCTTAAGCTTTAGTAGTAAGATTATACTTAGATTTAGGTATATTTAAAGAGTAAATATAATTTTAGATAGCTAGTAGCATTTTAAAAATAATAGTTACTATAGTAAATGCTACTAAAAGGGCACTTGGTCGGTGCTACGTAGCATGGCTGAGCTAGCAGGGACCCCTGGCTACTAGTAAGGGGGCCTGGATACTTTTGGTAGCTACCTCCGTAGCGAGAAGAAGATCCCAAAGACGTCTACGTTGAAGCCAACAATTTCAAAGTATGTCGCAAGTGTCCTGCTCTAGGATTGTAGCACATTCACTATGCTTCGGACACCTCAGCTTGCTTATCAGGCTGAACCTCAATGTTCATCTATGATAAAGCATCTTAGGAGGCAGTATTTAGCTTGCATGCTATATAAATTATGCAGGTGCTACGGACGTTTAGATATGGGAAAACACTATCCTTCTGTGAGACGCAGTTTGCTTTCCTTCGTGTCAGTTGCCTTTGCTCACGATAGTTTTGGACGAGGGATGGAAGCAGAAGCGAAGACTTTCTTCATTGATCGGAACGCTCTTTAATCAACTTTCTGTCAAATGGGTGAAACTTCTACCGGACTGCTCTGTCCCTGTGCGCTCTTTACGTCGAATGTCCTTGTTGTGCATCAGCGTCCCAATTTCCAATTTTCTTTTCCCGGTGTAGCTTCTCCTGCTATCAAACCATCTGAATGGCAAAGACGAATCTGAATTGGAGCACAGTGAAAGTTTTCTTTAAGGGGAGGTTACAAGCTTTGCCCGTTGCCTAGGCAGGCAGATTTCCACGTGGTGTTGCCCGAAGCTAGCCCGCATCCCAACTCAAGTCGTCCTGTTTTGAGACGTCAACGCAATTTGAGCAAACATCTCCGCCCACAATCAACAATCGAAAAGTAACGAAAACCTCGCCTGCCATCAACAAAGCATTTCTCAATCCTGATGGATACTGGACAGGGTCATGGAAAGACTAGTCGCAAGAGAAATCTGTCTGCTGTGGGTGACCATCAAGTGACATCGAACCCCAAGCCCAGCAAGCGCTTGGCAAACAAGGACCCAGAAGAGGTGCTTCACAACGAACGGAGCGAATTGATGGAGGATGCAAGCGACATCAGCAAACCAACAAAACCTACTTCTGGTCCGGTGACCAGCAAGGACAATCAGGTGAGATCTGAAATTTTTAGCAGGGTCCTTTTTCAGATTTCGACGGCACCTTTGAGAGTACTAGATCTTACCGACAACAGAAGATGAACCCACGCCCCCAACGACCTGTGCGAAGCACTCGTGCAAATATCCCAACCTACAATACTGGGGTCCTTTCAGGCACATCACTACATACTCCGACCAAATACCTCGACAACCATAACCAGAAAGTATACAGAAATGCAAAGAATCGGCCTGCTATCAACCCTTCCACGACGACGACCAGCGAGAGACCACAAACATCCTCTTTTCCCAGCGCAATGAACGCCGCGCCCGTCGCTCCTTCTGCTGCCCGCGTCCTTCAGCCTGCTCCGGGTCCGTTCCAACATTCCGTAAGCGAAACTCCTCCTTTCTTACATTATGGCATGTTGGTCGGAGATCAGAGGCCAAGACCACCACCTCAGCACTCTAGCGTTGGGGGCCAACGGGTTCATGATTCTCAAATGCTGCTCCCACCACACTGGGAGGAACATAGTACCCACAAGGGAAAGAAGTTTTACGTCGACACGGTGAACGAGATCACATACCTTCCAGTTGACACTTCGCAACAGAGGCGTCTAACCGTTGATGGCACTGCACTCGAAGTCAATGAGGAGGGCGAGATTACAGATGCAGAGTCTCCACAGTTCACTAACCGGTTCCAAAATCACCTGACTCGAGAGGAGGAGGCTAGGAATGCTGATGAGAAGAGCTAGAGTGGACCTAAAGCCATTACCAACGAGCGTCGGACCATGCGGCAAAGCAGAGATGGATATGGAATGGCATGTTCGAGAGACTTCCAGCGGCTGAGCGACGTCTGTTACCACGTAGGTATTTGTGCCTTTCCCTATTCTGTCTACACCCCGTACAGGCTTGATGTCAACGCTTGAACCCGGCCTGTAATTGCTGCATCAATATTCCTTTCTACTCTCCTCTCTTTCCCGTCTCTTTCTTGGCCAAGATTCTTGGTCTCTGGTACCACTGCATTTTCATTTTCATTCTCAATGTAAATGTCATCGAAAAGCACAAAGCTTGTATGTAAGCCAGAAATAGTCATCATAAACATGGAATGAACCCAGCCTAGCACAGAAACATGGTGGGTGGAGGCTGTGGCAGGACACTGACCGACGTAAGAGGGTCAGAGCCAGGAACTGTGCCGTCGGCCTAGATTCAATGAATGATGTGGAAGTTGTTGGAGGCTGAAACCTGAATCGCAGTGTGAGTTCGGTCGTTGAAGTGCCCTTTGCCTGGTTGCGTTAGCTCGTTGTGGGAAGGGTGTGAACGAAAATGAGTGTGGGGCCGTAATTGACGAATGACGTCGCCAAACCGCTTCGGCAGCTGATAGCGATAAGCCCGCCACCTCGCAGGATGCAGCACACCCTGCCCGGCGATGCAGCTAGACGCTCGATTCACACACGAACTCCTTCTACAGCGCAACAGGCAAAGTCTCTATCCGTGCCCAGGATCGTCCCGCCCGGCCCGTCGCAGCAGCATTGCCAGCGCACGAACACGTTGCATGCATGGAGGTCTGTCAGGTACGCACAGAAAAGGGATGAAAGGGGTTTAAACTTCTTATATCGCCCTCTGCCACTCCCGCAAACCTCGTCTGCAACTTTCCCGACCCTTTTCCACCCCGTACTGACCGCAGGGCCGAAGCTGCTGTAGGCCTAAGATGAGTCGATCAGCTGAATTGATATTGATCACATGGCCCTGTAAGCCACCGGTTCTCTGCTCTTACGAATCAGTTGCGTTCCCGCACACCACAACCCAGCTGCGCTTCCCATTGGCAGGCGTCGCCAGAAATACAAGGTTGCTCTGGATCGAGTATGAATCCTATTCTTGATTTAGCGTTCAGTCATGCGCAGTCACATTGCTTGTTTGGAGCTTTTCGGCCTCAACGCCGCCATGCCCCTCCGGACGTTGGGTCTGCGACATCGTGCCCATGAGATCATGTCTCCCAACCGGATCAAGCCCCAGTGCGTCGCGGGCCTTCTTGCCCTTTTCCCTTGTCAATCGAGCGCCGTTCTCTGCTTTGCCTTGCTTTGTGTCTCGGAATGCGATTCATTCACTAGCCTGATTCATTGGTCCATTTGCACCTCCGTACATAAGTAGCTTGCTGCAGCCCTCCGAGATTCCGGCGAGTGGGATGCGCAACCCGCTGCCGATTTTCGGTCCATCGCTCAACTACATGCGAACTGTCAATTGCAACCTGACTTTCTGTCGCGGACCTCACCTTTCAGCGCATAGCGATCCGAGACCTGTCGGAGGATCGCTATGTGCTGGTGTTGGCCATTTGGCTCTACATCACCAAAGCGCAATAAGTCGCAGGTGCGGGAGAAGAAAAAGAAGGAAGGATACGATAGCCTCCATGGAGATGGCGTCGCAGTTGTCGCGGAGGTTCGAGAGACGCGCAGACCGAGGGAGAAGACTCCGAAGAAGAAACCTCGAGAGAACCAGCCGCCTCGGGAGTTGCGACGGACGAAAGACACCCACAGGCTGCGCGAGGAGATTAGATCGCCGAAAGAGCATAGGGTTCGAGAACCGCAGAGGCCAGCACTGAATGTTCAAGTTCCCGATCTATGGCATCGTTCGGTGGACCCAGCGAGCTCGAATTCATCAACAGAGATGCTGCTCAACCCGCGACCGCATAGAAGTCCGCATCACCGACAGCGACACCCAAAGCGCACATCGCAAACGACTTTGAGAGGGAGAGGCGCAAAGCGCGACCCACCATCCCACTCGAAATCTAAGAAGTCGCCGAAGCAAGCCAGTACCAAGCAATCAGGCTGGTCATTCTTCTCTCCATCACCTCCGAAGACGCCTCAAAGACGAAGTCATCGTCACTACGAGCAAGTATCCGAAACGTCGCCACGAAGCGATCGGTCGAGACACCATCGCCATCACAACGACTACGGCACGATTCCCCAACAACCACAGTATCAGGCGCAACCTCAGCCTCCGCCTCAGCCCTACTCTTCTCAGCAACGCCACCACCGTTCACGTCAGCACACCACCACGCAGAGCCACGCGACCCGGAACCGCTCACGCACGCCGAATACGGCGGCACGCCGCACGCCTGACCGTCGCTTTGCCGTCCTTGCCGCTACGAATCAAGCGCTTGAGGATCTCCGACGTGAGGCTTTTGCTCAGCCGTCTCCGCCCCCGCGAAGGGAAAGAGTGCAAAGGTACCAAGGTGTTGCGATTCCAACTTCTTCGATCCCGTTCAATTGGGATTGCGTGTCGAGTTCTCAAGCTTCTGCTGCGCAGCCGAGTTCAAGCCGGCCGCGGCGTTCCAGGCGGTAAGGGATGCGATCCAGACGGTCGTCTGTATATGCTTTTGTGCTTACGGTCATGTGACCGTCGATCTCTCTCCTTCGAATCTTACATAACCCTCGACTTGGATGCATCCTTGTCTTTCTCATGTCATCCATTGTTTCGCAGCTATCGATTGGATTTTGCCTCGAATATTCACAGGATACCCCCTCGTCATCATTATTTTACCCTGCATAGGAATTGGAATTGGTAATTGATCATCTTTGTCATCTCATCTTTCTTTCTTTCTCGTTGGCCCCTTTTGGTTTTACATATACATATCTCAGGCGTTGGATCAGGGCGTTGACCGGGCATTCTCAAGACTGGTTTGGCGCAATGTGGGACTCAATTTAGGATCTTGTTGCATGCATCGTAGCATACTCACATTAATCTCACACCTCTTTATTTTAACTTAATTGGACTACCGCTGATGATGATTACTTAATTATAACAAGGACGACATGGGCCATAAAATGGACGGCGTGGACATAACATGGGCATGGACCACAGGATGTGTCATAACATAGACGAAGCACGGATTCCGTGCCTATTGTCTATATCCTATCCTCCTATAATATAGAAACCACGGCGTCCATGATATGCTCGACGTTCGTCCATAATACTTCCTGTCTATCTATAATCATCCAGATCTATACCCAGCAATGAAGGACCGTGGAAGATCGCGATTACGCTCAAGGTCATAGCGCAACTAGCAATGATACTTTGTGAAAGCGCTTATAGGATTCTTAGCTTTGATTTTTCTCGAGGACTGGGACCTAGGTTGCGGACCTTATGTTTGTGATTGTAGTCGTCTATAGTTATGGCCCGTGTTGGCCCTTGGACATCTATGGAGGTTCATGGAGGTCTATGGAGCATATACTTGGAGGTCTATGGAGGTTCATGGAGCTTACACTTGGAGGTTCATAGAGGTCCATGGAGCTTACATATGGACATCTATGGAGGATCATGGACATCTATTGAGATTCGTGGACCAAGTCGCCCATGCCAGCCTATGTCAGTCCACGTCGTCCATCATATGGGCCACCGTCGGCCACATAATGCCTACAACTTCAACGCCGTCCGCGTCTCCGCCATCCCAGCCACAGAACCTCGAACTCTTTATCTTTCCTCGCCAACTAGAACTCGGCGGGAAAACCTCCGATCAAGCACCCCTTTCCAGAAAAACTTGTCATCATTATCCGATTTCTCATCAAACTAAATAAACATGTCGACTCCAAATCAAGAAAGATGTTCATCCCCACATGCATGTTTAGATACAATCATAAGGGCCACCGCGAGTATACATACAACTCAAGCAGTTTAGTTCTCCCATTCATAAATTCATCACCCATACCGAACTCGCATTTCCGACGGTAAATATTGCATCATGGCAATTTCAACCCCTCATCACTTCCCCTGTCCCGCCTCCTCCCTCTTCACCCGAAAAAACGCCAGCTTCGCAAACCGACCCAGCGAAGCCCAAAAATGCCGCCCGGCAGGATGTTCCACGATCCTCTCGAGCAACTTCACAACCGCGACTCTGACGTCCTGCCTGGGATGAAATAAGCCCAAGGAGATATAAAAGAGTCCGCTATTGCTCTCGGGCACCACCATGAGTAGCTGCAGAATAGTATCATATTGCAACTGCTCGCTCGGCTGCCGATTTGAAAGCGAAGACGGATCATGTGAAAGAGTTAGACTCCTCTCAACGGCGGACGTGAGGTCGTTCTCCGAATTCGTGCCGCTGGACTCGGATCCTGCTTCTTCGACCGCGCGAGCGAAAGCGAGGTAGATGGCTGCGCTTTGGTCGTGGTTCAGCCTCATACATCTCAATCGATCGTGCTGGTGATGGAGATCGATGCCTCGCACAGGCCGCTTCGTCCAAGCCCTTGCGAGATCCTGGACGAAAGCGTAGTAGGAACGTGTGTTGCGCCATCCCTCGACACGTTGTACGTTTGCAGCTAGCTCTTTCATCCTGGATGTTTCATCTGGCCAGACGAATCCGTGGCCGCGGACGCCGTAGGTACCTGCGTCGGTCTCGTGAGTCCCAATGTACAGCGCAGAGGCTCCGTACACTGTTTCCTCGAAAGCGGCGGCGATGCGCGTGAATTTTAGAACCCAAAAGCGCCATTTGGATCGGATGGCCGCTTCGCCGTGTCGGTTGGCGATGCTTTGGAGGAGACTGTCCATGAATTGGGAGTCGCCGGTCAGATCTGAAGACGCGTGCTTGCTGTCACCCGCACCTGACATGTTCCCAGAGTTGAGTCCATTGAGCAGTCCGCCTTGTTGCTGTTGAAAAAACAGAAGCCCTTCTGTGACCGGTGCGGCTTCTATTCGGTTACTGATCTTCATGCGCCCCGTTGGCAGATCACATAAAAGGTCCCACCATTCCGCCTTGTGTGCGAATGCAGGGTTGGTGACACCCGCAATGAACCCCGGTACTTTTAGCAGATCATCGATCTTGGTAAGATCGGTATATGGGAAAGCGTGGCGGACAAAGCCCCGAAGAATGCCGCCAGACGCGAGCGCACATGCCGCGAGCACGGCTTCAGCGACCTCACTGGATGGTCGGTTGTGACCCAGAAAAATAATGCGTTTTTGAGTCAACAGAGCATTCACAAGGACGATGATCGGATGGGTATAAGCGCCGCTCGTAGTTAAATGGGGATGAAGAGCAAAAGGCTGTGGTGAAGTGGCATGCGGCGAGGAGAACGTCTGAATTAACTTAACGAGGGAGAAATCGCCAACAGTCTCCGGACTCAATGCTGTTGGGACTTTGATTGGAACAGGTATGCCATTATAGTTGACTCGTGATTCGAATTCGTGGGTGTCGCGTGGAGGGGCGTATTTCTTGGGGTTTTGCGGCGCAGGAGATATGTCAGACGAGGACGACGAAGGAAGCGACAGTCTTTCCGTGTCTTCTGCGACACGTTGTTGGATCATCTGGTCGAACTTCTCTATGAACATGTCTTTGGCATCGGCGGCTTGAAGTATAAATTTCTCAAGTGTAGAAAGTTTTGGCATCAGCGATAGGTCCATGGAATTCAAGGCATTGTAGAGAGATGCAAGTGTTTCGACCACAGGAGCTCGGAAATATTCTTCAAGCGCCAGAAGAAGAAGCGGCTGGAGAGGTCAATAACGGGTTTTGCGTTAGAAAGTCCAGATGACCTACTTTATATATATGCAGAAATGAATGTCTTGTACAGATTGCCATAGCCTTCACAATAGCGCCTCTAGATTTATATCAGCCTTGAAGCACAAGTAGCGATTATATGGAGGCTTTACCGTTTGACGGTATTATCTTGTTTTGTGTTGACCAGATTCAACACATAAACAAGCGGAGGACCATCATTTGCTTCATCTTCGCTTTCCTCCTCTTCATCATCATAATCATCAGTGCCATCTGTCTCGTCCGCTTCTTCAGTATCCTCATATTCCTCAGCACCAGCTGTGGTATCCTCGTCATTTTGCCCTTCCTCCTTTCGACGTCTTCGTCTCCGCCTCTCTCTACGCGCTTCTTTCTCCTCTTCCTCGGCGGTTGTATCTTTGTGCAAGAAGAAAATAGTCCAATCCTGGCTGCGTACGTGTGCTTGATCCGGCAGCATCAACTCCGCGAGCATGTGTTCGTCTCCACTGATAGGACCAGGATATTGATGTTCCATGACCGACCCGCGATCAATGTCAAAGGACGCGACCAATATATATTCCACATGATTCTCCGACGAGTCGGCAGGGTATTGCGATCGCAGCCTGTGCGCTTTCGAGCGGTTAGAACGTCGAGGAGCGGATGGAGACGATTCTCGTGAATGCGGTGGTGAGCGAGATTCTTGGGACTCTCTAAGGGTTGAAGGCTGGGGTGACCGGCCGTGCTTGTTCCTTGTCGATATTGAAGACGGCGATCTTGAGGATGGAAAGGAGGAAAATGAAGATTGGCGCTCAAGGACATTTTGTGCGGCAGTAGCTCCATTGGGTCGCTGCGCCATGGTAGCAGCCATTGAAAGAGCTTATATTGAACAGAGAAGTGTTTAGATCTCCAGGACCTTGAACATGGGAGCACGCACTGAGGAGCAAGCGGAGAACCCCTGAGCGGTAGGGCAGGTGAGGACCCTGAGATGCCAGTCTAGGAAAGACTGCCGGTCATTGATGGAGTGAAGTGAAGCGGCGAATAATGCGATGGTTAAGAATAGTGGTGGCGAAGAAGGGGATCACATTGGAGGGTCAGGGAGGCATGGCGGGCGTGTCTTTCCCCACGATGAAGGCGGAGTTGAAACCGCATCGCAGGCCTGGTTGGCGTGACCCTGTTGACGTTTGTCAGAACGCAGCTTAGCCTTCCCGCAACCTTATTTGACGCGGCATGTTTGTGGCGTTTGCATTGTCGTTGCCGCGCCAATTCCAAACATCAACACCATCGTAGCCATCGCCAAATACACCGTCAAGACTATTCAGCCTACACAGTACTCCAGCGACCGATATTCACAAACATGGCGAGTTCTTCCCAGCCTTACAAAACTATCAAAAGCTAATCATTATCAAGTCGACGACACCAACGCATTACAAGCCCTCCCCACTTTCATTCAACAGCCCGAGGACCTCACCCTTCCGGCGCCCGAAGTCTCCCCTTGCACACTCCCCTTCTACCGTCCGTCCATCAACACCTACCAGCTCGCCTCTCAAGCCTTCTACGCCGTCGCAAACACCGCTGCGGACTGCTACCATCGGCAATGCAACGAGCAATACACCACCAACGTGGCTGAACACTCGTGGAACGACGACAGCACCGGAGCCTCCCACCTCGCCCACACGAAGCCCAGCACCGAGCACAGCGCCAACAGTCCGTCCTACGAGCTCAACGCCGTCATGGCTGGACGGGACGCCTTCAAACCCGCCACCTTCTCGTCCTGCTCCGCCCAAGCGCACGAAGTCCAGCGATTCATTATCCCAAATACCCCCAGCGCTTCTCCATAGCATGCGCGAATCATTCAGCGTGCTAGACCGCAACAACAGTGGCAGTGTCAACTCCGCGGATGTGGCAGACATGCTTTCTCAATTAGGCCTCGACGCTTCACCTGCCGCACTATCCCAGTATTTCCCGGACGGAGCTAAGGCGATCAACCTCGCGACATACCTCCATACACTAGCCGATCTTCTGGCAGGTCTATCTCAGTCCAGTGAACTTAACGCGGCGTTCGAAGCATTCGATGACGATGATTCGGGACAGATTGACCTTGGGGAATTGAAAGATGCGCTGCTGCACACCGCGCCAGAGCCCGGAGAGAGAAAGCTTAGCGAGCGTGAGATTGATATGGTAGTTGATGGATTCAGCGGTCGAAGAGCTTTTGGGAAAGGCGGTAAGAGCCTCGGTAGAGGCGAGGTGTTCAGGTACGGCGAATTCGTTGCCAGCATCACTGGTGGTGGGAATCCTGGTGAGAACGGTGGTGCAGCGATCGTTCAGGGCTAGGGAAACCTCACAAATAAGAGAAGAGAAAAGGTCTGTTCTTGGATTGAGGAGAGAGATATGGTCATTTGGGCGTTTTCGCGGTTTACAGATTAAGCCAGGTGGAATTAAAGTGGGTCTAATTGCAAAGGAAGTATATCAAGCCCAGAAGAGAATCATAACTGCATCCAATTACTACTTCTCAAAAGAAGCAGTGCTCATAAGAATGCTTCGTTCTAGTCCCCTACATCCAGGCTTCCAGCAAAGAGGAAATCTCGACGAGGCTCGCCCCATTCGCTAGCAGAAAACGATCCCACTCCAATCCTTTCCCGCTAATATTGTTCTTAGATACTTAAAAAAAAAGGAAACCTTCTTAACAGTGAATAAAAAGCGCCCGAAATATCCCCAAGAAAATATAGCCCCTTCCCTTAATATCTTCCGTACTAGCCCAAACCCGTTTGGAAGACTTCGAATAAACCAATGCTAATAGTGAGTAGCTTGAATCCCATTTAAAACTTTTGTGATATGAATGCCAATATCCCGAGCGATGCTGAACCAGCTCTTCATTCCGTTAGTGCTTTCTGCGGTCCCTCGATCAAGATTTTTCTCAAAGCAAGGAGCTTTTCTTCCATTGGCTTGTCGCCGGCGGTAGAAAGGAAGTGTCGATCACTCAACGAAAGCAACGTCTCCGCGCTTCTTAGGTTCAGAAGTTGGCGACTCTGCCTTAACGGACCTTTCATCTCATCGGGAGGAGCATGCTTCTTGGAGGAACCCGTCATAGCATCGTACAACTTGCGGAGAAAATTCAAATGTGTCGCTTTGTTGTGCTCCGCTCGGTCTGCAACGCAAACTTTGTTCTCTACTAATGGGATGACAAATCGATGGGTGACAGATAGAGGAACGTGGTATCGAGGGAACGTTTCTTTTGAGAAGACTCGTTCCAAATCAATGGTGAGTATCTCGTCTTCCCATTTGCACCAGATGGTGACTATTCAGAGGTCAGTTTGAAGCCTGTAACGGAAATCGAGATCGTACCTCTCGCATCCAGTGGGATACACGTCCCTGGACGCTGGCTTTTAGGCCCGCACCTCCATATGCTCCTACCTTCTTCGCCAATCTCTTTACCCGTGCGTATCTTCATTCCCCCGATCCTGTCATTGTATTCATAATAGAGATCTGGTTTTGGATCTGCTGCATCAAGCTCTGGTAAGATAGGCCCGAGAGACTGAACATCAAACCAGCCGGACTTTGTTCTTGTCGTCAAACCTGTAGCAATTAGCGTTATCCTAGGTAGCTTCGTAGGGAAAAGGAGCCTACTTGTGGCATTATCCTGAAAGCGAAAGTATATGCCGTATCTGTACCGACGAGCGAAGGCTACTTCCAAGAAGTTCCCGTCGACATCCGGTTTTGAATCTTTCTCGGCTTCGCTATCATCGTGCTCCCCTACCTTTTCTGGGCAGCGACGATACCCTACTCGAACTAGCTTTTTGGGTAATCCAATCTTTAGTTTCTTCTTGGCCAATCCAATCTTTCGTTTCCTTTTGGCCAATCCAATCTTTCGTTTCTTTTTGGCCGGAGTGGGTTCCTTTCCAACCTCTTCGGTGTCTTCGCAGGGCCGCTTCGTGGGATCGGACTGATCGTCCATCATTGTTGAAGTCAATCAAGTTTGTTGACTGAGCTCATGTCAGATGGACCAAGCGTAGGCCTTTTTGAGCAATTGGAAATGTAATGGAATCCAGGTATCGGACTCGACAGGCTATCTTTAAGATTCAGAAGTACTAGCAATGGGCGAAGTATGTGAAATAGAAGAAGATTGAGAGGTAAATAATAGAGCTTTGCAAGGTGGAAGAAGGTCAAGTGAGAGGTGTAGTAAGATCCTAGTTATATATTGATAAATGACGAGGTGAGGGCAAAGGTAAAGGTAGTAAAGTAATGAAGAAGAGTAAAAATGATGATTTAGCACTCTTGCAAAAGCAGGAGAAGTATCTTGGTAAAGTCAAGGGACAGTGAGTGGGTAGTGAGAAAGCTGATGTTGAGATACGAAGGATACACTCTCACTACCACAAGCCTGATCATCAACGTTGGACGAAGTGGAGAGCTTTGAATAAGTAGATTTGATATTACCTACTTTCTGTGAGCCGGCAATGCCATTCCGGCCTCTTCCAGATACAAAACATAACCAGCTATAGAGCACTGCGTTCCACAACTTTACCTAATATTCCAGAAACTGATCCTTTTCCAGAAGCTTGGTTTGACTCAACACGCAAATCTGAGAGGGCACTTGCTGAACGATGCCAAAGCCAGCTTGTGTATCATGTACGGGATTGTGTTTTGCGCCGAGGGTAATACACAACGCGCTTCGTCGTATCTATTCGAGGTTTCGGCATTCGTTGTGGTTTCAACGTCCCTTTTGCTATGTCAGGCCAACGAGCTTTCCATCTTGATCGTTAGTGGTTTTCTTGATTGGCGGAGGGACTCGATGAGTTCCACCAGCCGCCTCAGAAATATGAGATACATATTCTTATTGTGCTCTAATCTGATATCTTGGTCCTCCCAAACCGAGTTGAAGGGGATGAGCAGGTCGAAGTGTTCATATTCTCTAGTGCAGTGGATGTCGATCACGATTCGATCAAAGCGCAAGAGACACAAGACTCCGGCTATAATGGATGTCAGCCTGGTTAACATGAGATGTCCTGATTAGGAGACTTACTTTCGGGAGTCAGATGTACCTTGCTCAGGATGTCGTTCTCGTCGGAGATATGTTGGCCTTCTTCCATTGGGAAGACAGGATCATGGAGAAGGCACCTGGCTACGCTGACAATACGGAGATTTTCTTCATCGGGTCTGCTAGTGGGACAGTAATGGTAGATGTATGGGTCCCCGTGAAACAAGTTGTACGCAGGTGCCTTCCGCGCGACCACTCGGGCATCGATCCAGTGTCCATTGTTGTCCTCCCTAGAAACCCCTGCATTATGCATCAGTGGTACTCGAAAGGAAAGTCCGGTGGAGAGTGCCTACAATCTGAGGGCAGTGCTCTAGATTCATAATCCAAAGTGTTGGGAACTGTAATAAAAAGGACGGGTTCGCCCACCGGCTTCTTCGCTGAGGGCCTTTTTTTCTTGAGATTCAATGCCGAATTAGCGGCTGTCACCTCTTTGATCTTCACCAAAGCTGGCCCTGAATCTATAGTTGGTTGTTTAGCTTCAAGGAAATGCTGCGATTCCTCCGTGACTTGGTGTCCCATCCGCAAGAGAACATCTTTCCCTTCTGCGATTGCCTCTTCATCCTGGAAGAAAGTATCTAGCGTCTCCGTAATTGGCTGTTCGAATTGTGAAAAGGTCTTTCCGCGTTCTGACATTTGCTCTTCGGCGCTCGAAAAAGTCCCTAGGCCTGTCATCGTTGGCTTTTCGACCTTCCGGAAAGCTTTCCCTTCCTCTTTAGCTGGTTGGGAAACCTGCGGGACGGCCTCTGCGCTCTCTGTAGGCTCCTCTGAAGTAGGTTCCTGGATCATCGAAGTAACATATATCTCTTTCCGTTTGGAACATCGTGAACTCTTCCTATCGCGCCTTGTGCGTTTTGCCTGGCTCAGTATCTGCCTGCTTCGATTCGGAGGGTCCAATGACTCAAAGTGTTGCCAAATGTCCATTTTAACGTAGCTATCTTGGTTTTTTGTCAGACTGCTTTGAAGTATGTGTTTACCAATTTTAGAATGCTTCCAAGCCAAAGGTGAATGTTAGTGAAGACACGTAGTGACTTGAAATGTGGTGAAAGTCTGAGACTACGGGGTTGGTTTTTGCCCGAGCCATTAGCTAAACTCCGTTGGTATGTCCTCTAATCTCATCATGTTTTTGCGGCCCAAGCGATTCCTCCGCCCCTCTGATTGATTCCTCTCTTCTAGGTCTTTTAGTCGTACTAAAATAACATAGGCGACTGCGGAGGACTGTGGATGGTCGTGGAGCTTATACATGAATATCTATGGAGGTTCGTGGAAGTTCATGGAGCTTACACTTGGACCTCTATGGAGGTTCATGGAGGTTTATAGAGCTTACACATGGAGGTCTATGGAGCTTCGTGGAGCTGACACGTGGACACCTATGGAGGATCGTTGTCCATGACATAGGATAATCGTGGGCCGCAGTATGGGTGACATGGGCCATGGGATGGATAACTTCTCCTACTCAATCCACCAATGGCTTCCTCATACGGTAGCTGCTCTTATCAATCAGTCTACCCTCGAATTGAAACTTGAAAGTTCTATAGAAGCTTACAATTGACTGCCTATTCTACCAAACTCTAGCCCTCTAATAAACATACCTGAAATTTGGGTTTTCCCTATCAGTCAAATCATCAAAAGCATGCACCAACATCTCATCCCTCGCCTCTCTAACGCCCTCCTCAATCAACCTATCCTTCCTCCCATTCCTCCTCTTCAGCTCCCACCTCAAAAACACAATCACAATGACCAGAAGCGTGTAACATCCCATATGCGTAGCAAAAGCGATGAAATATCTCGGCGCATCCCAGGTTAGGAATACCTGAGGCCCGATGGCGTTCCCCGTGGCCCATGCGACGAAGTTCATGGTGACGACGACCGTTTTCTTCGTCTGCCCGGCGATGTTTCGTGAGATCATGGACATGGAGAGGGTTTGAGCGGCCCAGAAGGAGAGGACAATGTAATAGGAGATGAGGAGACCGGCTTGGGTGGCTTTGTTGTGGTTTTTGACGGTCATGAGGACGATTGTACCGATAAACGACCTATCGTAGATGAATCAGCATGGTATTAGATATTCAGGAAAGCGACTTACGGAATCACATAGACGCCCATCACGATCAGATTCTGTCCTGTCTTCTTTACCAACCACGTAGAACTGAGAAGAATTATGATGACGACTGCGCCCAGCACCATGGCGAGTAGCTGTGTTTGGAGTACGCTGAAATGGAAGCCGTTGATAATGATGTTCGAGAAGGCGCCGAGGCCGGAAGTGGGGAGCGTGGTGCAGATGGCAATGCCGCAGTAGCACCAAGACTGTGGATCCAAAAGCGCTTCTTTGATCTGATAGGCGCGAAAGGTTTTGTTCTGGATACCTGTCTGGTTCGATCGAACGCGTTCAATCATGAGTGTCTTGTCTTCCTCCGAAAAGCATTTTGCTCGCATAGGGCTATCTAAGCAATTTGTCAGTCTGCAAACATAATAGTGGGGAAGCTTTGAAAGACATACCTGGTAGCCACAATAGTACAAATAGCCCCCAAAGCACCGAGAAACACCCATAAGTCAAGAAGATAGCTTGCCAACTTTTGAGCGGTCCATGATGGATGAGAGTAAAACAGTAAGCCAGAAGCCCACCCACAAACTGCTGCCCACCGTTCATCATGTACCAGTAAGTCACGATTTCGGCCTGCTCTTCTCGTTTATACCACATAGAACTCAGAACGAGGAAAGAAGGTTGACAGCAAGCCTCGAAGATACCGAGAAGCGTTCGAACGGTTACCAGAGACTTGAAATTGAAGCAGACGGAGTGAAGAGCTAAAGTTACACTCCAGCAAATGATGTTGATACCGAGGTATTTGGCGATCGGAACGCGTTGGATGATCCAGTTCGTTGGATATTCTACGGTCAGGACGGCGATGTAGATGCAGGTCGTGAGCCATTGGTACTATCAAAGCGTAAGCTGGGCTTATCCAAGTCTAAAATATGACTGTGGTCGAAAAGAAACGAAGTCATCCATAGAATACCTTTTGACCGTTCTCTAAATGCGCGTCCTTCTTTATCCCCATGATACTGGAGAATGCTAGCGTGCCCTTGTCCAACGCTTGCAAGAAGTATGTAAAGACCATAATCGGCAGCACTCTCTTGTTAATCATCCTTCTCAACCTCTTGTTTTCTTCCAGAGATATCTCAGTTCTTGTCGCTCGGGCATATTTCGCCAGTTCCTTATCTACGCGATCATAGTTCACATGATCTTTTTCGAGTTCATCAGCTGGCGACAAGACGCGCTCAATCTGCGAAATATCATCCGTATCTTTAGCCTTGTTGCCCTCAGACTCAGGCAAAGCTTCTAGAGCAGTCGCCGTCGGGTCAACAACATCGTGACTTTGATTCGGTCCCTTGGGGTCGGCCATTGCTACCGTCCAGTGACCAAAGATATGCAGATGAAGGTTCAATTGCGAAATGAGAGAAGAGCAAGAGCCTCAAGATCAACAACTCAAAAGTGGGGATAAGGTTGAATATAATACAGGGAAAAGATATACTCCCTGGTTCCCACATGTCCATAGCTTCCCTCGGCGAGCAGGATACCGGGCATCTTCACGGCGCTAATGTGGAGGGCTGTTGATTTTCCATCCTATCTTGCGGTCTCTCGTGTGCAAGGCCGCCGGACCCTTCCTGAAGATGAGTGATCCCCGCAAAAAGGGCGGGGAGTTGGAGCGGAGAGAGTTGTGCTTGGGGAAAAGCTTCGACTTGGCATCCTCGGCAACTCTTCGGAGGGTCGGATGAATATCAACCGAGATGAGGACTTTGAGTTTGCTTGTGATACACTTCCGATCGATAAAAAGATGGACGTAGTCTGATGGTCCGGGTAGAGGGGCTTGAACGTTTAATCTTCCGTTAGTCCATCTGTAAGCCTGGTCAACCTTGATACTCTGCTACACCCCCCTAGAGACCCCATCAAATTTTTAAAACAGGGACACGCACATTATAATAGGGTATTTTCTATAAGTCTCCTGGCTTCACCCTCGAATATTGCAACAGTGGTAATCTGTAGCTCTAGCGTATGTCTACCCTCAGCACCGGAGCTAAGAGAGGTCAACCTAGATCGTTAACGCTCGGCGAAGGCCATAAAAGCCGGTTGCCCTCATCAAGCAATTCCAAAAGGTGCTAAGGTATACAAAGCCTGTGCACGTATTGTTTCGAAAAGGTTTAGGCTTTACAATCAACATACGCATACCCAACCTCATCATGCTTCTCCAATCGCACGGTCTCAACTCCAACGACATCCACAACACAATAAAACTCCTCACCCACAACCTCGTCAACATAACCGACACAACCGGCGAATTTCTCCTCAAGCTCCCCGACGGCCGCATCATCGACGCCAAAGGCTGGAATGATTGGGAATGGACGCACGGAATCGGCCTCTACGGTCTCTTCCAATACTACACGCTCACGGCCTCAGAACCAACAAAAGACATAATAACGAAATGGTTCGATGTCCAGCTCGCGAAAGGCACGACCAAGAACATCAACACCATGGCCGTCTTCCTGACTCTAGCGTATATGTATGAAGACACGGGGAACAGGACCTATGTCCCCTGGCTGGATTCCTGGGCCGAATGGGCTATGCATGAGCTTCCGAGGACCAAGTATGGTGGCTTTCAGCATGAGACGTATATTTCGTTCAATAAGGATGAGTTGTGGGATGATACGCTTATGATGACGGTCATGCCTCTTGCTAAGATTGGATTGGTATTGGATAGACCGCATTACGTTGAGGAAGCAAAGAGGCAGTTTTTGTTGCATGTGCAGTATTTGTTCGACACGTCTACGGGGCTTTTCTTCCATGGGTGGAAATTCGAGGAAAAGGAGGGTGGGAGTATAGGGCATAATTTTGCGAGAGCGAGGTGGGCGAGAGGAAATGCTTGGTTGACGATTGCGATCCCGGATTTCATTGAGCTATTGAATCTGGGTGAGAGAGATCCAATCAGGGTGTTTTTGATTGATGTGTTGGAGGCACAGTGCAAGGCTTTAAAGAGATGTCAAGCGGAAAATGGCATGTGGAGGACGTTGCTGGATGTTCCCCTGAGTGAAGGTAGTTACGAAGAGGCATCTGCGACGGCAGGGTTTGCGTATGGGATGTTGAAGGCTGTAAGAAAGCGGTACATTGGGCAGGAATATGGAGAGGTTGCCGTGAATGCTATAAAGGCAGTAGTAGGGAAGGTCAGTAAAGATGGAGAGTTGTTGGATGTCAGCTTCGGGACTGCAATGGGGCACACACTACAGCACTATAAGGATATCGCCTTGACGAGTATGCCCTATGGACAAGCGATGGCCATCATGGCTCTTGGAGAGTTTCTTAGGACATTTATATGAACTCCGAGAGAATGAATGGGTATTTCATCCTCCAGGTGAAAACACCATTTTTGGAAACCAATGCGATGCTCAGTTCAAATCGCCATTTTCGCCCGGTCTGTGTCGAAGATAAATGCCTCTCTCATCCTTGTGAGCTACGTGAGCCCCCTTGTACTCTGCGCCTTTCACGAGCACTCCACACCTGTCGATCTTGATCCCACATCTCATCTCTGAAGATCCGTATGTCCATCGTTCGATCTGCAAGCTTCTGAGAGTTCCGTAAAGCACGAATCTTCGATTCAACCATGTCATTTGCGTGTTTTACCTGGCGTCTGGATCTTGTCCGATCCCACATTCGATTCTTCAGTTTCTTGGCCAGTTCTTTCCAATTTGGTTGTCGAGGCGGCTTTTGGTGTGGATGCCTGCCACTTCGTGGCAACGGTTGATACCAAGCCATATTTAATGTCACCCGACTCGGGCCAGCACGTTGAGGATGAGAAGCGGCAAAGGTGGGAATCTGACCCGGCGCAGCGAGCAAAGATGGTGTTACGTTGATGAGGTTGCTCGGATGAAAGGTGCCGTACTGATTTACTGGATTTGGCAAGGCAAAACGTAGCTGGAGGTGAGCTGGTTGTCCGGGAGTTTGTCCGTTTGACGATACAGAGTAAACCCTTACACCGTGTGTAGGTGAAGGGCCTAAGATGATGAAATCCGCGGGTAGGTTTGGAAAGGCATCCCTTAGTATAGGACCGGGATGGTATGCCCAATACTGCCATACGGAGAGTTTGATGATTTGATCGCAGGTTATTGACATTCGTCTCATGAGATTGAAGAGATATACGAGAACGGCTGCCACATGCGTTCTTGATGTGCATCTTATCATCTCGTTCAACTCCGGAGTCGAGTGGTACTGCGTCAAATAAGCTGGCTCGGCCAAAGAGGTCCAGTGAATCTTGGAGCATCCATAGCAGTATAGAGCATTTGGGAAATCTCGCTCGAGCAGCCGTCCAAGCCGATGTTTCTCGTACATACTGTCTGGTTGTTTCAGGCTATCCCAGGCCTGCGTGCCAATTGTGGATGCAGCAGCGTGTGATGTAAGTGCGAAGGCAGCTTGTGAAGAGAGCGGTAGGTACGTTGCAATGTTTTGGACGAGTTCGGTAGGTAGTTCTAGAATGCTGGAACCTTGGGCATCCTTTGCAGGAATCTGAGGCGATTGGAGTTCGGAGTAGATGCACTTCAATTGAGCGACTTCGATCTCATTCAGTCTGGAAAGTTTTCTAGACTGATGACTCGCGAATCTGAAAGGTCTCATAGTCTAGTAGATAAAGGGTCGGCAAAACGTTAGAATGGATAGGATTGAAGGTTGCTGAGGTTTCGGAAACTATTTGTCAATTGTTAGTTAGTGCTAAATGTCAGTTTATGAATATATAGCAAGTCTGATTTAGAGATTACACGATTGGTGGGCGAGTTTCAAGAGTTGGTCTCCGTACGACTACTTTCCTCCATGGAATAAGCAAGGAAGCTGCGACCGTCAAATCCATTCGTTGAAAGATTAACATTGGAACAACTTGAAAAAAAATATTGACTCTCTAATGTGCGGTGAATGCTGGCACACTACGCTCAAACGTTTTGGTCTATCTAGCCTTCACCTTTATCTATCATTTAATTTTTCAATTTCTCGTCAACAGCGCACTGTTGTCCCGGTGGTCTCTTGAATCGAGCATTGAATCGGGCAGTGAATCGGGCATTGAATCGAGCATTGAATCGGGCATTGAATCGAGCATTGAATCGAGCATTGAATTGGACATTGAATTGGAGCAGAGAGATGACCACCGGTGATAAAATCCCCCAAAGGATTTTCATAGGAGACTGCGGTCTCTGAACTTTTTGCTTGTCGAGGGTTCGAATAACTAGAGGAATCGGTTTTTATTTTTGTATTTTCGGTTAATAGAAGTGAAGGGGAGTTACCTCTGTAGTTGTCGATTAGTCAGATAGGGGCATGCAGTTGTCTTACGCGATAGTTTCACTAGAAGAATCATCTGGTGAGGTTTAGACATGAGATGTTCTGGAACATACTTTTGAACCTGTTCTCCACCATTCATTATACCTCCAACACTACTTTTCCATCCCTATCCACAAACCTGACTCCCCTCGCCTCACTCTTTGCCCCCGTAACCAAACCACGCTCATCCCACCCGAAATCCACCGACCCACCTCCTCTAACTCTCAATCCCTTAACCCTCCCGCCACCCCACGCCTCCGGAATCGCTGGACCCAAAACCACCGTCCTCTTCCTATCGCCTTCCATCCCCGGCTCTTCAATATCTACAGCAAGCATAGCTAACACCGCGCCCCCAAAACCGAAATTGGCATCGATCTGAAACGGCATGTTCTTCCCACTATACATACTCGCGGCATTCCCGACAAAATTCTGCTCAATCGCATACCGGAGCTCGAAATACGCTCTCTCGGTATCATTTAATCGCGCCCAGCAAGCCGCACGCCAGACTTTCTCCCAGCCGGCGTTCGCGTCCGGGCCGTTGCCTATGCCACGTGAGTAGAGCGAGGTGCGGATGGCGGATTGGATTGTTGAGTTTGTGAAGCCGGAGAGGTAGGGTGGGGAGGGGGAGATGAGGGAGAGACCTGGGTACCAGCCCCAGAGGAGGGAGAGGTGGCGATGGGTGTCGTTTTGTATATCGTAGGAGGCCTCATCGATGGGGGAGGGAAATTTCCATTCTTTTATTCCGCCCCAGGATGTGAAGTGGAGGCCTTTGTCAAGGCTTGAGAGAATGCTGGAGATGTTTGAGAGGAAATGGGTGTCGGAGTCTGAGGCTAAGGGTCCTAGAATTTCTGTAGTAGCGAGGAGTTGATGAATCAGTTGTTGGAAATGCGTGCAGGCGAAGGTGGTAGGACCGTGTTCCGGGCTGTTGCAGGGATTGACGACGAGAGTGTTGTCTTTGTTGAAGTCGTCCCATTGGAGCTGGGAGAGCCAGAATTGGGCGACGCCTTTGAGGAGCGGGTAGCCTGTTTCACGCAGCCAGGTAGTATTTTGGGAGTAGGAGAAATGGTCTGTTACATGTTGCATCATCCAAGCGGCCGATACAGGATCTAGGGCATGTCAGTGTGACTGGGTATGATGCAGACGAATGGAAGAGAAACCACAAACAGTCAGCCCATTGTGCATCATTCTTCATTCCCGTATGTCCAAAAATGTTCATTTCGCTATGCGTCACCCACCCTTCTTGAGCACCGTACAAAAGTTTTGCTGTCTCCGTGCCGCGAGGAGCCCATGTGTCTTGCATATAACGCCACAGGCCCGTCTGGAGGCTTCCAAGCCCCGTTTGATCCGCCACCCAGTAGTTCATTTGCAGATTGATATTAGCATGATAATCGGCACTCCAAGCTGCGGTCAAGTCAGGACTCCAGCGACCTTGAAGATTAGCTGGCAACGAGTTTTCCCTTGATGACGAGATCAAGAGATGGCGTGAGTAATCGAATAAGAGGGACTCGACGTAAGGATCTCCTGAACCGCTTGAACTATAATTCTCGATTAACATCGCCGTTTCGATGCCGGAGGAATTGCGGGAATCCGGGAGCTCAAGTGCGAACGCGCCGGAAAGGTTCTGATAGTCTTCCATGTGCGTCTGAAGCAGTGCATTCGCAGTTTTAGATGCAGCCGAATTTGCGGCTTGCTCTACAGATGCAGACGGATCGACGCCTCGAAAAGAATAATTAGCCGCTGCATTGCCCTTGGTTTGATCGTAATTCGTCCCGGCTGCTACGACGAATCCGACCGAACGCATGTTGGAGGGTGATTTTACAATCAGAGTCTCGGGGTCTGTATCACTACAGTAGCTAGAGTTGGTCATAGATCCAATGGTTCGAGCAATTGAGTCATATATCATGCCTTCCGGAGGTCCTACCTGTGTGATGCCTCGAAGACGGGTATAGCCATTTCCACAGCTCGAATTCGCAAGCGTGAAATTGACCAGTCGGTTCTCCAGTCGTACTGAAATGTCTGGGAGCGCGGCAGTCGAGGTCATTTGATACACGCATACGCTGTCTGGGTAAGAGCAGAAGACTCTCGTCGAGTATTGATTACCATCTTGGCCGGTGTAACTCGTAGTATGGACACCGGTAGTGAGATCAAGCGCTCTTTTGTACGTTCCTGCTTGCGCTGTAACGTTGAAGAATACAGACAAATTTCCCAGCACTTGATAACTTCCGTAGTCATCGGGATTGCCGTACAACTCGGTTACATCTTGGCACATCAGTTAGGTCGTTAGATCGTTGGCGACGAGGATTTTAACGTACTTCCAGTACCATTTTGAAAGATCCATTCGCGGATGCCTGGAAGGAAGTGGTACTTCTCTTCAATTGGATTTCCACCGGTGTAATTCTATCAAACTTGTCAGGATGCATAGAGTGAGATGATGGTTGAACTGATTACGCTGGCTCCAAAGGGACCTCCCCACCATAAAGAATCAACGTTTAAAATGACCTTTTCAGCACCTGCTCGGCCGAATGGTGTTGCTACCGATTGTCAATTAGCAAGATAGCGGCTGAGTATCGAAATTTACCTCCTAGCCTCCCATTCCCTAGCAGATATGCCTCTCTGATCACGTTAGAGTAGTTCGTTGCAGGCGAAGAGGACCATAATGATTTGGCATCAATAGGGAGCAGCGTTATTGCCACAGCTATAAAAGGAAATGCGCATATCATTATAATCTGATTTGCCACGACACATTGAGAAAAAGAATGAGTGGACAGCATGGAGATTCAGTTTCATAATAAATGTACAAGACCGGAATAGCAGTCGGCCAACACTCCCCAGATCTAAACTGGGCCATGATGGGGTCGTGTAGAGACTAAATTTGCGGAGAAATTGGATACGGAAACAATCAGCAGGTACCACGGGGTATATACCGCCGGGCCCTTTATGCTAGTTCAGGGTAAGTTTTGCGGAGATTCAGAAGTTGGGGTTGTTTACACGGATAATCTTTGTAACCTCGTTTAAGATGTATCCTCAAGGAACATCTTTGCGAAGTGTATCTGTCATATACAAAAGAAGTAATAAAAATTCCCGAACTTAGGGTTTGAGGTTGAAAGCTCCAAGGGTGTCAAATGCTCTACTTTCCCCAGTCTGCGTGTATATTGGCTTTGCGTACGGACGCGAAGTACCCGTTCGCCTTTCACCTATTCAAGAGATATCTCTGAAAAGGGACTGAGATCTCAGTGTCATTGAAAACCATCCATCTGTTACCGATATTGGAAATCAATAGCCAAATATTCTTTGATATTCGTAACACAGCCACCATCGTGACGTAACACGGAACTACGGACGCCCACCTGTACCAACATATTCTTCATAAGCACGGTGCATGCCTAACGCACTTATCAACACTCAACCGCAACAGCTCTCGACCATCATGATGCTCACTAAAACCCTGTCGCTACCGGTGTTGTTTGCAACATGCCCTACTTTCAGGCCCTAAGTTCCTTCTTCCGCCTGCCTTTCCATGTCCAATGGCGCACATTTCTAGTCCAGCTACCTCGCTACGTCCCACTATCAATTCTACACATTACCTCGCCGAAGGGACCGCATCCTTTCATTATCGCCCTGCCATCGAGAGCGAATCATAAAATCCCCATCTACGTTTTTATTCCGCCAGATCCGGTTCGCGTTGACGATAATGGCGAAGCTTCACGATCATCGGGACAACAAGAGGAGGACGGGGTGTGGGAAGTCCCAGTGCTTCTGGACTTTCATGGTGGAGGATTTATTATGGGCTCACCCCTTGAACAAGCTCCCTACTGCGCGATGATGAGCCGTGAGCTCGGTGCCGTCTGTATCAGCGTCTCCTACCGCATTGGTCCTTTCCACCAATTCCCAGCCGCTATCCACGATGCCGAGGATGTGCTCGCGGCCGTCCAAGATACAGAGGGGGTGACGGAAGGCGGGAAAGTGCTACGACAAGAGATACAGAAGCAGTATACTATGATCAGGCGGACACTGCAAAATAAGCACAGCAGATCCACCACCGCGCCACCGACGCAACATCTCCCACCGAACAAACATACCATAAGACTCGACCCAACACACCTCACCATCTCCGGCTTCTCGGCTGGCGGCAACATAGCCCTGAACCTAGCTACCTCAGTCCCCGCTGTCGCCGATACTCCACCTTCACCAGATGAGATTACATCTCCGCTCCTATACGCACCTCCAAACAGGAGACAAACCATTCTCGACGACCCAACCTGCGAATGGCCCTCCCTGCTCCCAACCCCAAACGCCGTACCTCGCCAAATCCCTCTCCTGCTCTTCTACCCCTCTCTCGACGCACGTCTTCTCCCGCACGAGAGACCTCCGAAGGTAATCCCCGGCACGACGATGCAGATATCGAACCCACGACGGCCCGGTTTGTTCAGTATAATGGGCCCGACATACCTACCGAAGAAATTGAGAGGCCATCCGAGAGCCAGTCCGGGGTTGAGTGATCCTAGGAGGGATATTAGAAGAAACGTATCGATCCTACTAGTACTCCCAGAACAGGACAGCCTAGCCGTCCAAAGCGAAGTCTGGCTCGACAAGATGCGCGAAGGAGGATGGGAAGGGCCTACACGATACGGCGACGGCCGAGAAGGCGATTGGGACGGCCGACGAGCATCGAGAGAGGCCAGAGGCGAGATGGAGATGGGACGCAGGAGTCAGAGTGAGAGACTAGGTGCGAATGGTGAGAATGGCGGGTTGGAGGTTTGGCATGCGCCTGGGATGAAGCATGGTTGGACTCAGTTCCCCAATACCTGGCTTAGGAAACCGGAGAGGAGGGAGCGCGATTTGGTATTTGAACGTGCATTGGATTTTGTCAAGGAGGCTTGGAGGAGGCCGCCGCCGCTTTTGGCTGGGTTGGTTGGCATGGAAGGTCGGTTTTGAGGGATGCTTACTTAGACATGTTTAGCGGGTCGATTTTTCCGGGGGCATCTTTGGGAAAAGTTGGAACGATTTATGAGAACAACGTGATTCAGAATCTGAAATAAGATCTATTCGCCATAGTAATCTAGGAAGGCCAATCCACCTTTGAATGGTGCGAAGGCAACTGTGGTGTGATGGACGCCTCTCCGTCGCTAAATTTTCTCTACTAGGGAAGTACTTTGCCCCCGTTTCTGAAACATTGGTGTTCCAATACAGATATGTGGTACCGATCGCTTGAAGCAATCCATGGATCTATCCAGGCTATAATGCGATCTAGAACTCCCTGAACCTCACAAAGAATTTTTTTAGAGGAGGGGTGTGACAAAGCGATCCAGTATTTGGTGCCTGGGAAATATATGATGATACAGTATTGTATTTCACGACGCTTGAACTTTAGCTGAGCTCCGGTATTTCACATTCGGTCTACAATATCCGTAATAACCATCCTTAGAAACGGGCATGGTGTTTAATTTATTGCCGAGCTCGTGCAGACGTGGTTGGAACAACGCGGATTAATGGTGTTGTGCGCATTGGATGTTGTTATATTAGGAGAAAATACAGTGCAGAGTCCAAGATTTGCTATGTCGATTCTCTTGTGTACAATATATACCTAATCTAGTACAAATAACGCGGACATGTTAGAGACATGCGAATACTCTCATGATAGTTTGCGTGGGCCGATACGTCCGCATACAGACTCTACGTAACAGCGACTCCTGGCACTGCCACTGTTCTTCCAGCAACCTCCAAATACATTGGAACAAGAGAGACATAGTCAAGTGTGAACGCGTTTGAAAAAGGGGCGGTATTCTGCTTTGAGACAGTGAAAGCAGACGCAAGAGAACTCGTAACTCACAATCTTTTGCCGCATGGTCTTGGCTTCTTGCTTTTCCACGTGTAGAGTCTTGTACATGAAGAGGAATTCTAGGCATCTTGGCTGCGCAACATTGCCAATGCTGAACCCCTTCTCATCTCATCTTGGCTCGAAAGCACAGCATCGATATCGATCGGCCACTCCGGAACTGCTGCCGAGAAATCTTGATCAGATCCACTTCGACCCGGAGTGATCCCCCCTAGGGGTGTTTGACGTTGGACAAGAAACGGCGATGCAGATGATTAGATCGCAGATAGTCTTGGCTGTGTGACTGGAGATCCAACGTCGTATGATGAATGCTACGGTGGGTGGTTCCGATTGTCAGCGCTACGGAATCCGAAGCCTGACCAATTTAATGGTTTGAAGTCGTGTGAATAAGGTAAAATCGTCAGCTCAGCCCTATAAGACATGGGACTGTGACAGGTCTCGGAGTCCGAATTAGTGGTGTGAAACCTTGGAATCAAGACTTGGACGCAAGGAAAGACGGGAATGCACATGTTTGTGATGATGATTAACCTCATATGGCGATGATAGAGGTGTATGAGGTGAATGCCTGGATCCAAAATGCATGTGACAGATAACGGACCCTGATTTCCCGTTTTCGCGATGCGAAGGAACCTGCTGATTCAACAGCGCTAGCTGGTGGAAAGTGTTCCAAAGTTAGAGCCACGTCGGACCCGGATGTGGACCGAGCCGTCGTTGCACGTTGCAACGCTGTCAAGATCCTGTTTCAAGGTGGCTGATTGTCCAGCGAAACTTCAGACGTCATGCCGCTAGGATTACCAAGAAACATCGTGACGAATAGCGGCAGTTCTTAACCGGTATTGTAATGAACGACTAGTGAGGATACTAGGCCTCATTCTCACTGCACTATTTCCGGCGCTGCTTCGGTCTGCCAGTTCATCTCGGTTGATGGGAGCTACCTAGCTTGCTACGGTGCAGAATAGACACAGGAGCCTAGCGACGACAGCAAATTAGATAGAAGGAAACCTACTCACGAGTTATGTTCCACCAAGGAGCCAAAGCAAATGAAAACATAAGACTCGTAACAAGCCTCGAACCAGATGGAGGGGTCTGCGGGCATACCCGGATACTTCCCCGCACTATGGAACTTGTGATGATGATTTGCCGGCAAGAGCGCCTCTGGAGAAGTAAAAAGGAAATGCTCGGACAGAAGCTGGACTAAAAGCTGGAGACAGCTGTCAAATCCTTGTTAGTCGCCGCATGGTGTCTGAGCGATTGTCTGAGTCGCGTAGAAGCGGGGAGATCGCACAGAACGAAACGGCCCTGGTTCTCGATTCTGGAAGCAATTCTGCAACCCGACCTGCAGCGCTGGTGTGGAAATTGGCGCTTGAAGATGGCTGTCAGATGACTTCCTCCGACACAGGGGCTTTGGAGGGCGTCTAAACCTCAGAGGACGTGAGAAGAGCGGTGAGAAGGGCTAATAAGTGAGGAGTGCAGTGTTTACGAAACGGCTTTGTTTAGACTGATATCACGCGCGAAAGAAAAGGGGGGAACATAGGTATTCATTGAAGGAAACAAATGTCGGGACCCTTCGAATTGGATGTTGGGAGAGCAAAATGGAGCACTAAAGCAACGCGAAAGCGTCTGCCGACTCATGCATGCTGGCTGATGTGCATACAGCATGCGACATGAAGCTGAAGTCTTTGTGAGCGTCGGCCTACCATTCCGGGAGAGGGACGCTGCAGCTCTTCGGTTGAAGAATAACCTGTCGTTCTCATCGCTGACCCGACAATGCGGGTGGCATGCAGATGCTCTCGTATGCCTGCAGCGGCCGGAGGGAATCGGTTTGCCTTTTCACACCTGAAGGCCGCGCATGCCTCGGGTCTGGAGAGAGGTTGCGAGGATAATGGCGTGGTTTATCTTTCCATTTCGCAGCATGACGTGCAAGCACCGAAGCAGGACTGTGACCAAACCACAGATAACCGTGGCGTGTAAAGAAACACGCAGACGGGAGCTTGGCGTTGCTTACCACACGGCGGCAACAAAGAATACGGGAGCTCTTGAAGGAACTTGTGAAAGCGCGTTGAGGCAAAACAATGAGATAATCAGGGTCAGCGTCGCAGTCATGGTCAGGTGGCTGCTTTGAGGAGCAAACTCTGCATCGCTCCCCTACAGAGCATTTTCTGTGCCCATCACCCAAAACGCCCACACCTCGCCAGCGCTTCTCATGGCCAGAAATCCCAGCTACCTATATTTCGTCGAGTAACAGTATCCGTTACATTGGACCGGCCTTGCCCAGCTGGGCTCTTGCGGTGTGCACTTAATTACCCACTAGTCACGGAGTACCAGCCGAAGCTCGCACCCACCACCCACCAAACCCACCCAGCGCTCCCCCGAAATCTCTTCTTCACCACACTCCTCGCTCGACATTTTGTCGTGCCGCGTTCCTTCGCGCACGAAGAAAAGGACAGTTTGATCGTGGGCTCCATCCTCACTGTCGCATTACACATCATCCATTCCATTTCCTTCAGGAGTACTTCCGACTTCGCTTCGTACGAGGTTACTAAGGCGTACCGCCAATCTTCCTCTCGCCACCATCGCAGATCCTAACATCAACTCCCGCAAGGTATCCTTCCAACTCGAACACCTGGTCAAGGACCTACCAATCTGACTACCTCTTCAAGTCCGACTTCCTAAAATCCGTTTCTGAAACGTCTTCACAAACCTTCAACATGTTTGCTTCGATATTATAACATTTCAGTCCTTAGGGACACCATTTGGAGACACCACATTCAGTCTACCGAACTCAATACCTCCCTCCGAACATCCTCAGCAAGCTCCTTCCACAGGGTGACACAATTGGTATCGTTCGCGTACAGCCAAGACAAAATAACGCGAATCGCTGTCCGAAATCAACCCACTCCCGACATTTTCATCTCAGTACATACGATACGATTCATTCCTCAGGCTAGCATACGTGCCACAGTGAATTAGCAGTTCATTGCTAAGAGCGATTCTACCGGCTATACCAATCATCGAAATGGCTCTTCACCAACAAGATAACAACAGACCGTTCGGTCTCCAGGAGAATCGCGCAATCCTGAACCTACCTACAAATATGCCATCTCCCACTTGCTCCGATGAGGAGCTCATGGCCGACGTCGACGAGCCTCCAGACGATCAGCATACTCCTCGTCCTTACACGTCAATCTCTACGACCCCATTCTTCAAAACAAAACCCACCCAATCCCAGCGAAAAGAATCGCTCTTGACCAATGCCCTTCACTCTCACTCCTCAGACATCAGCTCGCCGACCCAAGAACACCCTGGACCGTCCGGGCTCAGTCGTGGATTTTCTTGCGCCTCGACATGGAGCAACAACAGCTCTGGTTCGACTGCGGATCTTACGAGCGATGGGGGCTTCACGAGTCCCGGCACCCGTACGAGTTCACCAAGCCCGCCACTACCATCATCAGCGTTCAGCAACATCGTCCCCATTTTCAACAAGAAGCCTTTTGACCAACCAGTCTCAATCGTCCACCACGATGAAGAAAACATTGGTCCACTCCAGAAAGCGCCGACGTCCGATTTAAGTAAAGATTCGGTCGAGGCAAATCTGGGTCGGAAGCGTTGTATTACTTTTGCTTGCGGGCGAAAAGACACGCCTAAGGCAGCGCCAGCAGCGAGCCCGCCCAAGCCGTCAATCGAACCGTCAACGCAGCCTGCTAAGCGTGCTTGTACAATCAAATTTGCTTGTCCCTCCAAGGTTTCGACACAGGGTCCGTCAAACGTGAACAAACCCCGCCTTGTGCGACCCGTCAGCCCGGCACCACATGCACGCCAGATCCGCAGTTCTCCTAAAGCGTCTCCTAAGTCCCATCGCGACTCCGACTCAACGGTTCGCAATGAGTCCCCAATCCGTATACGCAAGTCAGCTTATGTTGCTCGCCCACGAAAGCTAAGCGCGAACTCCGATATGGCCAACTCCGAAGCTTTACGCTTCCATGAGTTTGCAAGCTCGGAGGAGGAGGTTGATGAATGGCTCCAAGAGTCGACCTGCCATAGAAGTCGTCTTACGATTACCGATACTCTCAAAGTCGAGAATACCCTACGCCAACTGGGCGAGGAAGTAGAGGAGGAGGCCCTGGAAGACGAACAAGAAGCTGACCTTGACGAAGACGACGCTGAGGAAGAGGATGATCTTGACGATGCAGACGATGACAATGAGGACGATGATGAAGAAGAGGCGGATGTTTCCGATGAAGGATTCCAAACTGATGACGAAGAGGGCTTTGCAGGGTCTGACGACGATAGTGATGCCGGATCTGACTACCAATGGTGGGCTCCAGGACGCTCGACCGCAGCGACTTCTATTGAGCATCTTGACATCATTCGACCTACTAGCCGTCGGAGCATCTCGGACTCATCCATTGGATCTGATGATAGCGCGTCGGGGACGGGCAAGAAGCATTCCAAACCTTCAAAGCGAAGAAAGTCTCGTCCAGTCAACATACGAGTTCCAAGTCCAGAACTGCCAGACAGCACCGACTTCGTGTGCGGCACCCTTGATGAAGACAGGCCTCTTGAAGATGCCTATTTGACCTGCCTGGAACGCAGACGTGCTGCCAAGCATAAAATCACGCCTCAGGATATCGATCCCACTTTCCCTACCTCTGACCCAGAGATGGACGAAGAGGATGAAGTGGATGAGCCCGAGAATATCGCCGAAGAAAGTGATCAGCATCTCATGGTGCACGGCCAAATGGACCCTCATGAAGATCACGATTTCCGCGGTCGCCGCAAAGACGGAATCAAGAAACATTCGCCCGCTCAATCGCCAAAACGTCTGCGTTCGCCTCCACCATTCAAACGTACGATGCATAGGTCGCCTCCACCTCGACGTCTCTTCGGTCAATCTCCAAAACGTATGCGTTCTCCTGCACCCATCCACCTTCGATCACCACCGCCAACTCGTCGCCCCTCCGCTATCGTTTCACCTCGCCGTCCCAGTCTAGCTGTACATTTCGCCGCCCTCGCGGAACGTCCTCCAATCTCCGTGACTGCATCTCTTCCTCGCACGCCTATCACTGCGTGTTCATCTCAGCTTGACTCGGATGACGAGAACGACACCCCTGGTGACTTGCCTATGCGTGGTGCAATTGACATCAAAGCCGGTCTCGAGAACAAGCGACACAGACGCCGGGAGAAGCTGTACCTGAAGCATCATCGCAAGGGTTGCAAGGACAAAGAGAAGCGTCCTGTACCTGGAAAAGGTTGCGAGAAGATGAGAGAGATGGGCCTCGGACTTGCAGCGCATAAAGGGAGGAACACAGGCTTGGCCTTTGCAATGCAACCGAGGAAAGATCAAAAAGACATGCATATGTTGTCGGTTTGAGGGGTGAGAATAGCGCCGCTAGCTCTGTGCTGGCACTTCACAAGTCTCATTCCTTTTTGGAGGGATAGATCTTGTTGGTCGCTAGTCTACCCATTTACGGCATTGTCGTTTCCTCGTCGGCGCCCGACTTAGGTTGCACATATTCCTTTTACCCTTCTTGTATATACCCTTTCCGTCATGGTTCTTACTGAAGATAAGGCATTTTTTATAATTCAACTTTCACTGTTCATGCATTTCATTTCTTTTCTTTGCTAGGCGAGCCGACAATTTCTTTTGTTTCTTCATTATACCAATGCATAGCATCCCTCGTTCAAGAGGTTGAGACGGTGGGCGGCGGCGAATTTCTCAGATTACTGCTAGGCATATGGCACATAGTGGGCGGCTGTCTGATGAACTTCATGAATCTGTAGTTTCGACCAATACTTCATTCCTAATCTTGCGTGTTCCATTCACATTATTTGCATTACACTGGGTGGGTGCGTGGGAGGACGGTTGTCAAGGATTTCTAAGATACCACGTGGCTGGAAAGGAACAGCTGGATAGGGTCGGATTATTGATATTAGTAACTTGAATACATACGTTTCTCGAAATCCTTTTGCTTGTGTTACATGCATGAATCCTTATACTCCGTCGACACTATTATCTGTGGCATCGCCACGTGGCAGCGTAGACTTCCATGTAGACTTCTTACAGGCAGGAAGAGGATGAGATGCCATCTTGTTCGGTACATAGCGATAAGCCTCTTCAGTTGAATGTTGTGGCATTCAGCCCAAAAAAAGCACCAGTCACGTGCATCTGGGCAATAAAACGAAACATGTAGGCGAGTCAGCGACTAAGAATCCCCCTCAACGACCACGTGTGTGCTACTATGGAGAATCTTTGCACATTCCCCTTATCAGTAAACCATTGCCAAGTTCAGCCATTTCTGTATCCCAGCCCCAACAAACAAGCCATCGTTCCCCCGTTGCTGGAGGAGCATACCGCAGTTCCTCTTTCCCCTAGCCTGTTTCGCCCGGTTGAAACACAAGCCGTGGAAGCTCCTCACCAAGACAGTTGCTTGATGCGCAAGGCGTAGCACTCAGGATTCGTATAGGTGTACTGCCTGATGGGACTTTTCAGACTCCAAGGCAGACTGCGATCCTCTTGCGACGCAGATGATATGGAATACGAAAAGTTCGAGGCAGCTTCCTTTGTCCTCGAAACGTCAGGGAAGATCGGTTGACGGACAGTGACGTTTGCTGGGTAGGTGGGGGAATGCGATAGTGATTCTGAGATCTTTGGGCGTTCTGTTCCAGATGCGTGGTGGCTTTGATGTTCGGCAGCGGCGAAACCACCCTGCCACACACATGTCTCCAACGCCTGTGCTCGCTTCAGGAAACGTTCACCCATCTCACGACTCCATCTACCCCCGGGCATTGATCCTCAGTTAAGCTTTTTTAACCATGGCTCTGGGCTCTAGCGAGCAATTAAGGCGGGAGCGGGTGTGTTCTCAGAGCTTTGAACATGAACCGAGTCTGAGTACCGCTCGCAGGGCCTACGCATGATTCAAATGAACACCCTTTCGCGTGCCGTCCACGCACCTGCGCTTTTTTCTTCTCATCGTTCTTTCCTACTGTGGCTTTCTCATTCCACATGTTCAATTGAAGGCATTGTCTTGCGTGCAATGCCTCGATAGCTTCTCAATTCTCTTTTTCACTCGACTCCGCGACAACGTCATCGACATGTTAGTCAGGCGCCGTTGTATCAAAATTGAGCTCACTTCTTTTCTCATTGCTATTTTCGCAACCGTCTTCTTTGCTGTTTGCACAATTCTCTATGGAACCAGAACCGAAAGTCCAGAGATTCCCTCGTTGGTGAAACAGTTCCTCCCGGCCGGACGGTGTTTGTGTCAATACAGTACTACTTTTACATGTGACAGCTGTCTCGACTGCGCAGCGAATCAGTTCTCTTCGAATACTTCAGCAGCATCCGATGATGAGCAATGGACTTTCAACTACACCCGGGATGGCATGAACGAAGGTCTAGATCAGCAGCAGTGCGATGCCTCTTTCCCAGGTCTTTTTGAGGACATTGGGCGAGCGGTGAAAGTTCGGTGGAGTAATCATGTCACGGAGGAAGAAGTCTCTTCTTTTGAGCTCTCGAAAGGTATGGTGAGGGCCATGGTCTTCGACGGACAGGTACAGTCACCCCTGCGTCAATGATACCGTTCGGAGTCAACGAGCAAGGCCCAGCTAACCAGCCTTCCTCGCAACAGCTTTACGTCATTCAGACCTTCCTTGTAGATCAAAACAATCGCAAAAAAGCTACCGCCGCACTCTACTCTATCCACCGCGCCATTACGTCCATCTCTTCCCGCAGCTCCATCCCAAACATCGAATTCATCTTCAGCGTCGAAGACCTCCCTCAACGCCCCGAGAAGCCACTCTGGGTCCTCACCCGCCGCGCCCAAGACGAGAATCTATGGCTCATACCCGATTTCGGCTTTTGGAGCTGGGACGTGCGAGAAATCGGTCCGTTCTCCGAAGTTGCGGAGGAAGTCACGCAGCGAGAGGCTCAAGAGCCTTTTGCTATAAAGAAGAAACAGCTAGTTTGGAGAGGCAAGATATCGTTTGCGCCGAAGTTGAGAAGGGCCTTGATCGATGCGACGAAGGGCAAGCCGTGGAGCGCTGTTCAGTCTTTTCACTGGGGAGACCCGGAAGAGTTTAAAGAGCAGTTTTTAGGTCCCGTCGATCAGTGCATGTATATGTTTATTGCGCATGCTGAAGGTGCGTCACAACGCAAATTTACCTATTCATAGCTTGAATCCAACAGCAATCAGGACGCAGTTACTCCGGAGCCCTCAAATACCGCCAACTCTGCCGCTCGGTAGTCGTATCTCACAAACTCCAATGGATCCAGCATCACCACTACCTACTCAAAGCCAGTGGAGCGAATCAAAACTACGTCGAAGTAGAACGGGACTTCTCGGACCTTGAGGCGACGATGGAACATCTCCTTGCGCATCCCGAAGAAGCGAAACGTATCGCCGATAACAATGTGAAGACGTTCCGAGAGCGCTACCTCACACCAGCGGCCGAAGGCTGTTACTGGCGCGCACTGTTCAATGGATGGAAGCAAGTGAGTTTCGAGCCGAACTTATATGAAGAGGTTAAGGGGTCGAAGCGGCTTGAGAGGTCGAAGAAGAGGGGGATGAGGTTTGAGACTTTTGCGTAAGTGGTATATGACAGATTCATACTTGGAAGACATGACTAATTTGAAGAACAGGCTTCTAGAAACAAAGTACCAGATGGAATTTGTAGCGAACAAGTGAACAAATGGTGTTGAGGATGATAACGAAACTAGATACCCCCTTTTTGCAGACATTCGAAGTTATGTGGTAGCGATTGTATATAATCCTAGAATTATACATACTACAGCTTTTCTTTGACCAAATGCTTAGTTTCGTCAAGGAGACCAACATCATCAAATGTCAACAGTGAAGCCCATCTCTACCCCACACTCCCATCATAGGGCTCATCATACGCCGTCAATCATGCACATATCCCTCTACCCTGGTTTCTTTCCTCTCTCGAGACTCTGCTCCCCGCATCCCCTCCACACCATTCATGGGTCCCCAATTGCTGATGTGATTACTTGGCCACCACTCCCGCACGACGGCCATGCGTGCCATCCCTTTTTCACATTGGCTTCCTGACTCTGAATGTCGGATTCATCGGTGCGGTGGAAGCAAGACTGAGCGTTCTGAAGGCTTTTTATATCTAGAGAAGCGCAGAGGGGGTGGGGGAATCATATCAGCAAATTCTCATCAGAGGTCACGAGAATGGGATTCTTGAAGGGGTGCGGCTTCAAGCGGTCAGCCGGCCCTGGCGGTATATGAATACTTTTTTATTTATCAGCAAGAAGTCGTTATTCTCTTTGATCCGCTTCCCATGTGATCTAGATCTTACTTCCGACTTATCCTTAGTCTATCTAGCACTTCTTTACCTTTTCTATACCGCCATTTCCCCTCTCTCTGGGCTGGAATTTCATCTAGCAGCACTATCCAAGAAGCCATGTGTCTGAGAGTTCTGTCTGATAGTGCTCGCGATGCGCATCTACCCGTCTTCCTAGCGTTTCAAAAATACGAGGAAGAACGCGTCTTGTGTCTGCCTTGCCATCGTCAAGGATGGGGCGAAGCTTGCGAAGCTTGCGAAGCTACCCTACGGCCCTACACTTCGATACGAGTTCGTTAGTTACTGTGGAGTAGTGCGGTGCGGTTTTGGAGTGATGAGACTCGGTATAGCCCTCTCTCGTGATTGGGGATCATATGCTCGTGCTCGGATGCTGGTTTAGAAAGGTTGGTGGTTGAGCCTCGTCACCCTGTGCTCTTATCGACGCGTAAGTTCATGTGCTCGTGGTTAGTGTTGCAGAGCTCCATCAGTGCGTAGGATGGAGTGAGGAGCCTCACGAGCATGCTGTAGGGAGCCAGTGGAGGAGGCGGAAGGGAGTCAATTGATCTCTAACACGTTTTCGTGCTTTCGGCGTAATGGCAGAGTAGAATGGCCCTGTATGTAAAATCTTACAACATGGAAGTTATTACCACTACTATTATCTAGAAATAGGTATGATCGTCTCTTTAAAATGGGTTCTAGTATTCTAATGCTCACCACCACCGACACGCGCGAGTATAGGATTTTTGGAGTCAGCGAGGCTTGGCTGGGGCCCATTGTTTCAGTGTCGTGTTTTAATGGAGAAGGAAGATTTGCCTTGCTACGATGTCTTTTACGCATGGATTGCGCTCAATTCGCATATCCCGTTCGCTGGTAGACTTGCGTGCGTTGTTACACTGATCATTCGGTCGATGCAGCCCTTTGTGCAAGACGGAGGTTACTTGGTTATGCAGTATTCAAAGGAGCAGAGTCCGATAGTTCTTATAGGCATTTGGGCCACTGTTGCCTTTCTGAAAAGTGTTAAGAGAGCATGATAACGGATAGTTGAATTCGGTCGTGGTTGAGTCGAGCCGTGGGTGAGGACGGAATCTGGATGTCAGTTCAGGCCAAACAAAGTTGTAGAGTTCCACGGTTCGTTTTGTAGACTTTCATGGTTCACTTTATTGAGGTCCATAAATTGCAGCTGACGTGGATGAGCCGTGTTTAAATGAAAAAAAGAATAGCACGATGGACATTTCAAAGCATTTCACGATCCACGAAAAGTGCACGGAAGTCGAGCAGTGAGTCTTTGTTCGCGGTCGAGAGCAGGTATCGCTAAATTCAATAATACTTTTAAGTTAAGACTCAAGCTCGAGTCGCATGCAATGCTGAGAAGTATTCTCTGCGGCACAAGCAGTCATCGTGTTGATAGTAGGCCTGCCGCTTGATGTTTGAGTGCAGCAGTCGGACCTCAATACTTTTTCATCCCCGGAGAGTCTGATGTGACCGGTGTCGGATGCAGGAAAGTATCTCCGGCGTACACTGAGATACGCAATTAGTCAAGTAGTCAAGGGAATGAGGGGACAGATATGTGAGACTTACCATAACCACGTCATGTCAATGGCCTCGTATAGAACGACGATGAAAATCAACCAGAGCACGACCTGCAATACAAAGATGTCGCATCCCTTTCCATGCCCGTGCTCATGCCCGTCCCCATATAGACTCCAGCCTTCCTTTTCCCTCGCATTCGATAATTCGGAGAACGGAGAGGAAGGATGATCCCTTAAACTGCACACAATCCTACTCTTTTCCTCAAACCAATCCTCCCCCGAATGAGCAGCAGTAGTGGGCGGTTGGTCGTAGCTCTGACCGGAGGATATCGCTAATAGAACACTCGTGGGCAATGGGTAGGCTCCATCCAGGACTTTCGAAGCAGCGATCCTACTTTCGAAATGCAGGGGAATGCCGTGGTCGTCGGCAAACTGATGAGCCGTCCGCCAGTCTAGCCATTTGGTGCTGAGTGATGAACAGGGACTGACTAGATCGTCTAAAGCTGATATAGAGATTGCTGGAGTAGGCGTGCTTGTTGGTGGTTGGGCAGCTAGTGATTCGCACCGGCAATGCAGATTCGGCTCATGATACACAGGGACGCTTCGCGCCGGGACGAAGAAGAAGAGAGAGGCAAGTGAGATGACCAGAGCGATTGACGACATGATGACTTAATTGGAGATTTGGATATGTTGTTGGGTGTTGGAATTATTTTAGAAGGTTGAGGCTGGTATAGCGATCTAAAGCCTTTGTTTAGTGGAGGGCTGTTTGCAGTAACATGAGGAACAAAGAGTGTTTCACGAAGACAATGGAAATGGTCGTGACAGTTAACGGCATAAAAGAGAGTGAGAAAAGTGGTATGACAATTGAACGTGGAGAAATTGCTTACTGTGGCAGCTAATATGGCGAGTGCTGTGGTAGCAGGGCGCAGTCAGATTCCTTCTGAACGGCCGGCTTCCCAATCTAGACTTAAGGCACAGGCAGCAGCCTCTTCCTCTGATGCCAATAATGGATTTTAGCACGATTTAATGGCCCAGTGAGGTTAGGAAATGTAGCATTTCCTCGGCCTCAACCTTTGGAGCGCCCTTTTCTTCTGCGGAGAACCGCGATACTCTTTCACGGGTGACAGCCGGGCTGGAAGAAGGCCCTTTCGGTCCTTTTTGATTTGGTCGTCTTAGGCGCCCGGATCGCGAAGGAACCGCATGGACCTCTCCGAGACCCTGGATGAGTAGTATGCGCGAGGTTGCACACGAGAGACTGTGTGGTGCTGCCTAGTGGCCGATGAAAAAGCTTGAATCAATGAAAGATGAAGATGCCCGGGATGGACTGTCGATGCTCGATGGCGAAACTTGGAAAGCAGTCAAAGCGAACATGGAGACTCGGCAACGTTTTGTATCAGCTGGATGTGCCCCGGTGCGACTCTTAGTTTGATTGAAGAGGGGGCGGAGTGCACAAGGAGCTGCTGTGCTCACCAGCTTTAATTTGGGTGCGTTGGTTTTGACGTTGGCGTGGTCAGGAAACGAATTCAGCCAATTTCAAAGAGCCAAGCCGAGCCAAGCATTCAAGAGATCCAGACCCACCTGGCTGGTAAAACCATCCCCTTCAGCGATTCCCCTTCAAATAATGAAAAGGAACGGCGCACAACCTTGTACGTAATAATGGACGAATCGTGGCCTGCGCATATGACAGCTCTACTTTAGCGTACAAATATTATGCCTCGCCGATCGTTTGGCAATACGGGGTCGTGCCCTAAAAATGACGATATTTCGTGGATGGCTGACGAGAGTCTAGATCTCTGGAGGCTTGAAGAGCTGTATCAAAATGCGGTTACACACAATCAAACAGTATCATGTCGCGCAACGCAGAATTGCACGCCAATGAGTTCGCGAGGGGTGTCAGCTTGAATCACCTCATCGCGAGGAGCTGTATGGTCAATGCAGAAGCATGACAAACCGTATATGGAGATGGCTACGAGCGTCGGCTGGGCTGAACCTCCCAGTAATGCCAGCGATGCACTGGAGCACATAGCCTTAGAGATGGAAAGACGACACGAAGGCCCCAAAGCCAAGCACGAAATGCCTCAGATCACCCTAGGTCTCGGGCTTCGCATTTCAGCTCCTACATCATCGGGTTTCAACAAAGTATTCCCCCCTCCACTGCAGGTCCACGCCGTCCTCGCTCCAGTGGATGGCAATTCCATTCGGCCGTCTCATTCGCATTGTCTTACGCAACTCTCCCCAGAATGTCAATCATGCAGACTCTCCAACATGAATGAAACTCCCTGCATGTTTCAATGCTAAGCTTTTGTGCTAAGCTTTACTGATTTGCAACTAACGCCAGATCGGGTGTAATTTCCATCTAGTATAAAGCTTGGCCGAATCGCTATTGCTTCACTGCAGAGCTGGTCCTTCTTGTACAATTTTACATTCTTTCTTTGTGCCGGTCACATAATTCTGTTCCTATTCCACGTTCGTTATATACTTTTCAAGCGTAGACTCAGTTCACCATGAAGTTCATCCAGCCTCTTGCGCTCGCCTTTCTCGTCGGCCTAGTTGCCGCATCTCCTATCCCTGATCAGGATGGAGGTATGATAAAATACCTTTCGGACATTCTCTTATTTCATCACTGACTAGTTTCAGCTCTGGTATCCCGAGATGGTGCTCTCGCCGACGCCCGAAACGCTCCCCTCGACTCTATCATCGAGGAACGATCCCCTGTCCCCGAACCCAAGAAGAAGAAGGGAAAAGGAAAGGGCAAGGGCAAAGGAAAAGCAAAGGCTAAGGCCAATGCTCGTGATATCGAGACCGTAGAGAGCAAGTTCCTCGAACGTGATGCGGAGCCAATGGCTCTTGAGGATGCCCTTGAGGAGAGAGGTAAGTGTTATATGTCTTGTATTCTTTTTTGAATTGGTGATTGACTAGTCAATAGACCCTTCTCCCAAGAAGAAAGGCAAAGGAAAGGCAAAAGGCAAGAAGGGAAAAGGCAAGGCCAAAGCCAAGGCCGCCGGTGCCGCTCGCGATGCTGAGCCACAGAGTGAGCTCGTTGAGCGTGAGGCCGAAGCCGAAGCCGAAGCCGAGCCTTTGAGCGACCTTGACATTGAAGAACGATGTAAGTCTTCATATTACTCGCTGTAATCACCCTCCTAACATTCATCTCAGCCCCCAAGAAGAAAGGAAAAGGAAAAGGCAAGGGTAAGGCCAAGGGTAAAGGCAAGGCCAAGGCCGCTGGTGCCGCCCGTGATGCTGAGCCTGAGAGTGAGCTCGTCGAGCGTGAAGCTGAAGCCGAACCCTTGAGCGACATTGATATTGAAGAACGCTCTCCCAAAAAGAAGGGAAAGGGAAAAGGCAAGGGTAAAGGCAAAGGGAAGGCGAAAGGCAAGGCCAACTAAGCAACAAGCAAATGATCGGCGACCTAGATCACGAGTCCCAGGCCAGCCCCCCAACCCTCCTCTTGCGCTCCCTTTTGTATCTTTGAAATCAATGTAACCTTGCTTCCCATGTCCGCGTTCTTGTATATTCGTAGTCACGGTCGATAGAGACGAAGAACATAAAATAGACGGCGTTGAGGAGTTTGCATACAACCGTGCAGAATATACCTAGTAACATGTCAATCGGTAGTTACTAAGATCAAAGTGGTCCTAGTTGGCGCCAAGAGACCTTGTGAACATGCTGTTCACTGTCGACGTCCTGAAACCGTCCCTCAAGGACGAAACCGTTTCGCATAACCTCCACACCTGCATGACTAACTCCTTCGGCTCGACCTACCGCTTGGGGTTGGTCAGACCACGATCCTCAGTAAACTACCTAAAAGGGAAACTTCTGAAGAAAAGCGTTGAATCCTCCGAACCATTCGATCAACGACGGGCCGATTCGGTCTCGAAATGATGAAATGGTCTCAGAGGTCATAATGCACTTTTATCGAGACTCCGATGTCTCGAATGCCTTGATATGCAGTCGTTGGGGTTCGTTTGAGGACCGCAATCACTCGCTGGAGCATAAGTTCGTCACGGTCTAAGGAGCAGTCTTTCCAGCTGTCAGGCAACAGGTTACACTAATTCTCAGACAGTAATTTCCGTAAGAATGTATCGGTATATGACGTGGGTCATAACGTGGACGACGTTGGCCATGCACGACATGGATGACTATGGAAGAATGTGAGCCATGGCATGGAGGGAGGATCATAGGCCATCATGAAGAATCATGGGCCACGACATGGACGAGGAGGGATTGGTTACAGGTGCGAAGAGTGAGACAAAGGGAGTGGTGTTTGTGAATAGGAATGGTAAGATAGTGTTGGAGGTGTATGGTAGAGAAGAGAGTCTAAGGGATGCTTCTGAACATTTCTAATAAGTTAACCTTATAATACCCAATTCTTCTAGTGGAAACCAACTCGTGTAAATGCATGTGCACGGAGGTCAATCGCTTTCACTTCTATTAGCCCAAAAAGCAAAATTAAAAGATTCAATACCTGGTCCTTAGCTATTCGAATCTTCGAAGAGTAAAAAATTCAGAGGCCGCAGCCTCCTATGAAAACTCAAGGGTTTATCACCAGCGTCTCTCGGACTGGCTTACTAGTTTGTTGATTGATGTGTTGGTGTCTGGTGACTGGTGACTGGTTACTGGTTACTGGTTACTGGTTGACTGTTGTTGACTGGGTTGAGAGAGACCACCGGGCCAACAGTGCGCTGTTGACGGGGAAATGGAAATTTAAATGAAACATATAACTCAAAACAGAATTGAAAGGATGCAACGTACCCAGTTAATGCGCTCAACAGTATAAATAGATCTTCACTGTGAAAGGGGGTGTTCTTACCACTTTCAACCGACAAGCAGAATTGGCGTCACTAACTAGCTAGCTAGCTAGCTTCCTTAATCTTCCACTACTCACAGTTTAAAGACAAAAAGAAGAGATAGATGGGTTTAATTGACAGCTATCTTGAATTCGCGTTAACAAGCTAGGCAAAACAAATAAAGACTACTGCAGTTATTCGAACCCAAGAGTTGCAAAAAGTTCGGAGACCGCAGTCTCCTATGAAAACCCCTCGGGGGATTTTATCACCGATGGCCTCTCTCGAATCTTTGGGTTCTTTGGTGTCTCTTGGTGTTCTTGGTGTTCTTGGTGTTCTTTGGGTTCTTTGGTGTTCTTTGGTGTTCTTTGGGTTTTGAGAGAAACCATCGAGCCAACAGTGCGCTGTTGACGACAAGCCTAAAAAGTAAAGTGATTTTTAAAGGTGAGAGCTGAAAGAAAACAAAGCCATTCAGCGCGGTATGTGAATCGCATGATCTGATGGGAAGGAGCGCTCTTTCCTCTTTCGCACCATCACTATACCCGAGGCTATTAGCAAATCATGCCTCACAAAAAGGCAAAAAGAATAGAATCATGAAAGAATCGAACACTTGAACCTACATCTCGAATGGCAAAAGTTCAGAGACCCCAGCCTCCTATGAAAATACCCAGGTGTGGGAGTATCTTATCATCCGGGACTAGCGTCGTTGAACCGACGTTTCGACTGTCCATTCCTCAGTCGCCCGGGCCAGTAGTGGGCTACTGACAACATGAGCAACGAATAAAATATTATATATAGGTGAAATATTGACAACTGCTAGAGTAGATTTTAGGTAGGCAGAGAAAGGGACTACAGGTAGGCAGTAGACGGGAATGAGGAAAGTGCAATGCCGTGTTCGAATATGGCGGTCTGAGTCACCGATACTGAGACATGGATTCTCAGTGCGGTAGATAATAAGAAGATACGAATATGATTTGCTACTTCACCTATGAAAGGACTTGTCACGTTGATGTACATGCGTACGACCGTCAACCTGGTACGCTTCCTCTTGACAATTGAATGGTAAGCACCACGAGGCAACCACCAACGCCCCATTTGGAAGAACACTAAAGATCCCTCGAGTCTGAGGCCTAACAGGACCAGTTTCCCTGGCCTCATCCGCTCCCAAGTCTTTTGAGCATGTTGGACTCCTTTCTCTTAGCTCCCGGTATCTCAATCTCATCTGTGCGTATAAGGGACGTCGCTGAAGGATGCAGACTTCAAGCCTTCGAAGAAGATTGCCTCTAATACTCCATGGGCGCCAATTGGTGTTTTCGGCAGGTTATCGCGAGAAACGGCAATATGAACCTGTTGGAAACGTATGAGTGTCTCAATCTCCATGCGAGTGAATCCAAATATCCTTCTCCTCAACCATAGGCTCATTCCGCCATTTCTTGAAAGCATCTTTAACCCACTCCGGAGGACCTGGCTGACCATGCATCCTTCCACTTCCCATCTTCTGCTGCTGGAGCGGGCAAGCAGGCCACTGCTGTCCCTTTTCTTCCTCCAACTTAGCAACCTCTTCCACAATCCCCAGACTCTTCTTTCTGTTCTCCTCAACCTTTGCTGTTATAGATTCGAGATGTCTTGCCTGTCTTTCTCGCGCTCTCGTTTCTAGATAAGCGGACAATTGATCGAGCCGGCTCGAAGCGAAGGTTTGAACGGTGTTAAAAAGGCGATGTAATATCTCCCATAGGATGCGGTAGAGGAGCTCCGTCGCGATTGCGGTGCCTGTTTGGGCGTTGAAGACTCTTGTGAGGGCGAGCAAGCGGGAGGAGGATGTTGTAGAGACTGGGATGGGGCGGTAGGGAACGAGGGATTGATCGTATGCCATTGTGGAGGTAATATGAGGATTGACGGACAGATGATCTGCTAATCGGATCAAATCGATGCAAGCAAGGTCAATCGCAAGTAGCTTCGATCTATTATGAATCGGCTTCAGGTTGCTTTGGAGGATTGAGTTCCAGGAGGGAGCCCATGTGGTTAAATGTTGCGCCCAAAGCGGAACGTACAACGACCGACATCGTTTGAGGTTGGGGATCCTAATCCTTCGGGCTGAAAACTAAGTTGGAGATTTGTGGAGGTGTGGCCAATCATGAAGCTTCTCACAAGTCGGATGTTGCACGTGAAGTTCCGATCGGTGGGCGAGATCTCCGTGAGCGAAGGCCAAGCACGTAAGAAGACCTCTATCACCAATGCATAGAGTGTTTATTGAGCAGATATAAAAGCTCAGGAAAGACTAGAATGAACACATTAAAGTCATCCAGCGATCCTACAGGGCGCTCAAGTGTAAATTGCAACCTAATTCTTCGACAATTAGATAAGACACCATGAAATTGCTCGCGGAATATCATCGCGCGCTCATATACACAGAACAGACCGCTGCGATATGTGGATATTAGGCAATATTATACATCGACTAAGATTAAACTCCTTCTAGGAACACTTTGTACATACAGCAACCTTTGCACATTTAATAGAATTTGGCATTTCCAAGTCTTACAGCTTCGATTTTTGCTTTTTCCGCCTCAGCCGCTGCATTTCCCTGTGCTTCTGCCTCCTTTGCAGCCTCTCTATTAGCCCTCCGTCGTTTTCTAGATTGGAAAAGAATGTCATCTTCCTCAATCTCCTCAAGAACTGTGACCCAAATTGTATTAGCCAAATGGGACCAAATTCATGCATGCAATTGAGATAGTCTCCACAGATCCTGAAATGACCTGACGAAATCTGATGCGTAGGATGATCTCGACTCACCTTCTTCCCATTCCTTCTCCTTCTCCGGATCCCCCGTCCCTAGAATCCTTTCAACATCCACATCCTCCCCCTTCTGCACCCTCTCAATAACCTCCCTCAACAATCCCATCTTTGCTTCTGCCTTGCGGTTGAAATTCGCCATGTCTCTCTTTAGCGACAGTGTTTGTATAGCTTGGGATCCTATAAGGAGCGCAAGGACTATGAAGGGCGTCGCGGGATTCCATTCTTTCGATTTTGGTTTTGCGGGCGCATTGGGGTCGCGGGGAGTGCGGAGAAATTTGGGGATGATGGATTGCCAGATTGAGGGTTGTGCTACTCGCGGAAGGGATTCTGTTGATATGAGGCGGTGATGAGTGATGCGGGAGGAGCTGCTTAACGCGCCGGAAAAGAGGAGAGAGAGGTTTCGAAATCGGGGTTGGAAGGGGGCATTGAGGAGGTGCAGAGAAGCAGAAGGTGATCGAAGAAGCTGTCGGAGAAGAGCTGATGATTCCATGTTTGTTGATAGTTTGCGGAGGTTGAGGAGGAAGCTTGGTGTGGTGCAACTTTTTTTTGGTCTTGCGGCTGGCTGTCAAATGTTTTGGGACTAGCGTGAGGACAAATGCGCGCCATTCGACAAGGTCCTTGAGCCGAGGTTTATCTTGTCACTACGAGATGTATGCCGGCGAGATGATCGATCTTCATGTTAAGCCTCTCATCCTCTACGACTATGAGAAGCTGAACGCGCGCATTTGTTCTCGAATTGCACCCTTGCAATGGCCAGAGTAGGCATAAGCAGACACAGAGACCCAGCCATGCTTGATTCCAATGAGACGCCATTCGAGCGCGTTAAAAAATTCTGGGAACTCGGAGGTGTTGAAGGCTATGAGGTATGCCTCTCACGGTATCTCTGGGAAAGAGGAATCCAGCTGCTAACACATTCATTCTCTAGGGCCACGACTCCCTCCTTAGGCCACACATGTTCCTCCTAACCGCAGCCCAGGACCCCACGCCCTCAAATCCCCACCACGCCACAAGTACCTTCTCTCTCGTAGTCCCCAGCTCGATGTGCAATTGGTCTGGTTCCCTGCATGGCGGCGCTGTCGCCTTGATATTTGATATGTGCACTTCGCTCACAGTCTCAATTTGTTCGAAGGAAGGGTTTTGGGATACGGGACATGTTACTCGCACTCTGAATTGCACCTATTTGAGGCCGGCGAAGGATGGTCAGAAGGTGATTATTGAGAGTGAGGTCGTCCATCTGGGCAAAAGGATGGGTGTCATAAAAGGAGTTATTCGAGGGGCCGAAGGGGAGGATAACGAGGGGAAGGTGCTTTATACGTGCGAACATGGGAAGGCCTCGTTGGATGGATCGCGTTTATGATGATACTCTGCGGAGCGGGAGGCTGGCTTGGAAATGATCGTAGTACATATTGTGTTTGGAATTGGACTATTTGATTACGATGCGCTTGTATTAGACATAGAAGGGAAAATGAAACCTTATGCACCTTGTATTAGAATCCAAATAGATGATCAGTACTGACACTTCCAAAGAAACCTTGAACCAATTTGAAACCTTCCCAAGCTGATTCTCATCATCGTGTATACTCAACCAATTGGTCAACCCCCAGGTAGATAACGAGATTTCGAGATCAATTGCAAAGCCCCTTGAAGTGCAATTTTATACATTGGTAGTAGGCGTTTGCGTAGGAGCGGGCCAACTACCGGCATGAGCCCAACTTGTGGACGGCAATTCCATAGGACCTCTTGGGGCCTTGTTCTTGGTATAACAAGGGAACACGCTATATAGGTAGAAATCAGATAATGCCAAACGAAGACTGGGGTTCTAGGCTTACGAAGATGCTATGGAAACTACTTGTGGTTGGCCGTTGGCCATTGTCGTTGTCTGAGACAAGCCTTCGACTGTGGAGTAACAAGCCGGTCTCTTCCTCGGGAACCCAGTCGGTTTGTGCGGCCTGCCGGTCATGATATGGATGCCAGTGGGCCAATGTCCTCCAGCAGTCCCTCCATGATGACTATTATACATTAGCGCCTATGCGAAGCTGCTCCTATAGAGCACGACTTACTTAAAAGGCTTACAGCTCAATGATATTTCTGGATGTTGCTCTTTGAGCGAGGCACACGAGCCTATTCCAGCACTGTGGGAGATTAAGCCATTACTTGCGGTAGCATATGCGAGCCATAATACTTACCTAGGGTTAGCTGCATTATTGACTGCACCGGCGGCTCCCGCAAGAAGAAGAGGTAGCAGTGTCAAGAATTGGGTATGCATTGTGGAATAGTATCGCAATAGGGGAATAAGAGGCTAGAAGCTAATCTTGTGCTAGCAAAATTGAAGACTTGAATAGATGATGGTTTGTTGAATATGAGTTTATAGCTGAGAATATAATAAAAGAACGACTGAGTAGGCACATGCTTCATTTATTGTTCTATGTTGAGTATAGGGGAGCGGAGCGTCGTCATCAAGACTTAAGGAATACGAATCCGTATTCCTCTTGTTGTCATTGACACATCCTATCAGCTCGTTATCACACCAGGAGTAGGTCATAGATCTGGCTTCCGTGGTCTTCGTGAACATAAACGCATGGAAGAACCCGTGGGCCATCACTCTAGGATTACCTCTCACACTAGAACATGCGTAGTCCTCTTAGGAGTTATGCCATCGGGCAATAAAGGACCAAGCAATGATAGGAAATTCCCATCTGAAGGATGTCGAATGCATGGGCAGAACTGGACGGAAGGATTCAATGCTTTAGCAATATGAACACATCATGAAATCCGAGGACGCATAACAACGAACGAGCTCTCATCTTTTTGGATACTGTGGCTATTCCTTCGCGGGGGGTCTCAAGACGCTTGTTTTGAGACAGCGGGATTCCTCCCAATGATAAAATCCCACAACACGCAGCAGAATGATGAGGGAAGGAAGACGTAAATATTGGATTCGATGAAGAGCTCCGCACAGTCATGTGCCAAAGGGAGATCGGTTGTGAAGTTCTTGATACTGGACATGGGGCTGATGGTCGGCAGGATGTCGGAGCTGGAGGTGACGAAGTTGCTGATCGCTGCCAAGACATGGACATCTAGGACATGCGAGTACTTGGTTCAACCTCAACACCACTAACATTCCGCACCCGACTACGATGGATTTCGGCGACGAAGGAAACTCTCCTTGGGGAGGTAATGGTCTTACTTGTGCTTTCAATGCTCAGTCACTGACGCTAACTTATAGACGTACCGTCGCGAACAAACTCTAGCCAAAATATCCCCAAGATAGCCCAGGACGACAACTCCCAAGCTTCAGGTTCGTATCACAAACTGTATGCCTTAGGATGATCTGATAACCTCCAGAATCCCTCGAATCATCTAAAACCACCGCAAGCTCCGTCCCTAATGTTTCCGCCGCTCCACGATCTCCAGCAGGGCGAGGTCCTCGAAGACGACAATATGGCGCGCAATCCACTCGATTAGAAGCTGTGGATGATCCACTGGGACCACTAGGTGCGCCAACTCCTCCATCAATGGTCGAAGAGCCTCCGGCGCCGCCGCAGAAAGAGGGGCCCTCCTCGCGGGCAACAAGACCTACAACAGCTGCCTCGACACCTTCCCTTCGCAGTATGATGGACTCGGTCAATCTCGATGACGATGACGACGAAGCGCCTGTTTCGAGGCCTAGAATACCGCCTCCAGTACAACCTCCGAGTGGTAATGCACCTCAGCGGCAGACACAGCCTAGTGTGAGCGTGGAACAGGCAGCCAAGCCAACGTTCCAAATCAGCGTGGGTGACCCACACAAGGTTGGAGATCTTACAAGCTCGCATACGGAGTATTCAGTAACCACAACAGTATGATCACTTTTCGCTTGTGTATCTTAAGTAATAAAGCTGACTACTTTTAATTGTGCTAGACTACCTCCAAGGGATACCGCAGACCCGAATTCACTGTTTCTCGTCGCTACCGAGACTTCCTATGGCTCTATAATCAGCTACATAATAACAACCCAGGAATAATCATACCACCACCGCCTGAGAAACAAGCAGTGGGTCGATTTGATGCCGATTTTGTCGAGTCGAGACGGGCAGCGCTTGAGCGAATGCTGAACAAAGCAGCGGCACACTCAGTGTTACAACACGATGGCGATCTGAAACTCTTTCTCGAGAGTGATGCTTTCAATGTCGATATTAAAAATAAGGAGCGCAAAGATCCAGGACTTGGCGAAAGTAAAGGCATGTTCGGCTCTATCGGCATAAATGTGGGCGGTGGAAGCAAATTCGTGGAACATGATGATGTGCGTATCTTGCCCCTTCTCCTATTCAATATGTGTTTAGAACTGACACCACGAAGTGGTTCCATGACAGAAAAGTCTACCTTGATGCCCTTGAGAACCAACTGAAGGCTCTGCTCAAAGCTACAGATACAGTTGTAGCTCAACGAAAAGGGCTCGCTGAGGCATGTAGCGACTTTTCTGCCTCATTGCACTCTCTCTCCGCCGTAGAACTCTCCCCGTCCCTCTCGGGTCCTTTGGACAGTCTCTCCGATATCCAAATCCGTATCCGCGAGCTTTACGAACGCCAGGCACAACAAGACGTCCTTACAATGGGAATTGTTATTGATGAGTACATTCGACTCATTGGATCTGTGAAAACTGCGTTCCAGCAGAGGCAAAAGGCGTACCATTCCTGGCATACTGCAGAATCGGAACTGCAAAAGCGAAAGACCACGCAAGAAAAGTTGCTTAGACAAGGTAGATCACAGCAGGATCGGATCAATCAACTTGGCGCAGATGTAGCGGATGCCGAAAGACGAGTCCATCAGGCACGATTGCTGTTTGAGGACATGGGCCGCTTGATGCGATCAGAACTGGAGAGGTTTGAGAGGGAGAAAGTTGAGGATTTCAAGTCCGGAGTTGAGACTTATCTCGAGAGTGCAGTGGAGGCGCAGAAAGAGGTATTTAGTGTTCCAGTCCACCTATTTCCGAATATTGTCCTCAAAGTTGCTAACACCTCTCTAGCTTATTGAAATTTGGGAGACCTACCTCATGCAACTTGACGCGGAAGAGGGAGAAAACTGGGTACCTCCTGCTGGTGTCGTTGCTTCACCAACTTCCGACGCTAAAGGTGCCTTTTCTGACCGACCTGAGAGTCAAGGTTCTGAATCAACGGAAGCGCATGCTGCGGCTGAGGCGACGAGAGAGATAGAGGAGTAAACCTCGCTGTATATATCCTAATCCCCGAACTGTAATCCTTCTTCATTTGCATGGTACTCTCACAAAATTGTCACGGCCTCCTTTTCGTCGGTGGAGCAGACTTTCAGCAATAAAGTGTTTTCTAAAGTTTTAGAGCACCGAATAATATTCTATCAAAGGACCATACCAGGTCAGTTCCCGAACTGTTGCAAGGTGCGCAGAATTACATTATATTCGTTCATTATTGACTACTTAACGCCTAGACGTTTCAGTGCCTTGAAGGAGTACTACTTGCTTCGGTAATCCATCAATCGGTCTTTCAAGCCACCTTTGTTTCTTTCCTCTGTTCTTTTCTCCGAATGCGGCTCAGGCACACGTAAACGTCCTTTTCTATCACCAAAACATGCGGTCGCGTACAGTAAATATGCTGATCGCATGGATTGGTAACAGTCTCACGGAAGAAAGTTCTGATAGCCTCACGGAAGAGAGTTGCCTCTCGCTGATGAAGCAAGAAGGGAATTCGATCCGTGAAGAGCCTTTACGCTTCATCGTAGTTGCAGTTAAGGCATGCGTAAGGTCTAGTTGGAACTTTTATCGCCAGATGAGAGACAGGCTATTAGAAATAGAAAAGGAAGTCGGCATCACAAAAGACAAGGATTGGTTGAAAACGCGTGGTTACCTCCATCTATCACACGACTACGACGATATAAATGAAAAACTCTTCACCGCGAAAAACGACCTTGTAAATGCTCATGCAAGGATTACAAATCTACGAGACTTTATCGCATATTTCATGTTGCTCCTGCAGGAAACCAGACCGCGCCAGAGACAGAGCTTTCCCGAGACCTTATATAAAGAACGGGAAGTTGAAAAGCAGGTCAAGGATATCACTCGCTGCCTAACCACAAACCTAAACCTACTCACTTCCCTCGAGGCAAAAGCCCAAGCACAATTCGCCGTCCTCTACACCCTAATGATGCAGCGAGACGCGAAGCTAAACTACGAAGTTGCCATGGCCGCGAAGAAAGACAGCTCGGCCATGAAAACAATCTCAATCCTGACGCTAGTCTATCTACCCATAACGGCCGTTTCGGCTATCTTTTCTGGAACTGTGTTTAACTTTCAGAATTGGCCGCCGCAAAACCAAAATGTGGCGTCTGAGGGTTGGTGGGTGTTTGTGGTTTGTTGTATCTTGGCTACTGTAGTTACGTTCGGGTGTTGGGTGTTTTGGCCGGAGGAGGTGGGGAGTTTCAGGAGGAAGAAGGATTGGAAGGGAGTTAGGGAGAGGAACGACAAAGAGGCCTGAAATGAAAAGAATTGATAAGCAGGAAAAACGTTTGAAAGAGATAACATGGTCGTGCGCAATCAAAGTGAGCAAAGAGGAATTCCGTTGGAGAGTCGAATGTTCAACGGATCGTGTCCCTTGGCAATACTTGGAGGATGTGCTGGGGCTAAGGGATTTCTCGGCTGGAAGACGGAGGAACGATTGAGCTGTTTTGATGCTGATAGTTGGGCAGGCTGAATGATTCGAGATGTGTAAGTGACGGAGGGCGGAAGAGCGGTGGCTGAGGATGACGATGAGGATGAGGAAATATTCGATGGGCAGGGTGGTGTTGAAGCTGAAATACGGTCAGAAGGTTTAGGAAATATAGTTGCGGGTTTCTGCAGGATCCGCGAGCGATCAAGCACGTTCACCGTTTATCCCCGTTTCTCACTGGATATTGACGAAGATTACACCATTATTTTTCACTTGATGTTGGAGATAGCTATGCAAACCATCCAATTACATCATTTAAATCCGTTCATGTCATTATAGAATAGTGGTTCTTGAGTAGCTGTGGCTTAAACAGTAGGCGGAAGAAAAAGGCATCCACTTAAACTTCATTTCCTTCGCACTTCAAGTGCCCTCCAAGTAACGCTCGCAGAACCACGCGATTACCTTGGCCAAATAGTTTCTCAACTCGAAGGTTTGTCTTTGAGTGGCTTTATGGTGAAAACCAACTTCGAAATCGGACAGGGAGTTAAAGCACTTTGAGCGAAGCCGATAGATGCCCAAAAGAAAGATATGATCTGAATTGTAGCACAAGCAAAGGACTTCGGCCGGCTGTGTAGCTTTAGACTATCGAAATAGGTCGGCTTGCCGAAAAGACGTCCTGTGGCTGATCCCAATCCCGCTTTTAGAACTATCAGGTCTTTAAATACGGAAAACGTCGACTTTGGAACCCCCTCGGCCATGACCCGAGCGGTGGCTGACGCATGTGGTTGGCGTTGAATGTCGAATGGCCCCTTTTTACGCTCGGAAAGGCAAAACCTCCAACTCGTCTAGTCTGCAAAGAATCCAGTGTATGGTATTCAGAAGGAGTAATTGCAGTTGATACAAAGAATAGTATTTGGTTAATCTGTATGGCACAGGCATCTTCACTGATCGCGCGGTGGGCCTGTTTCCCCGGCTTCTAATTCCGCTAGATCCTTCGGGTCGCTTTGATGTTGTGGTAGGATTGATGGCTGTTGTTGGGCTGCCGCACCTGGAGCTGGATGCTGCTCGCCGACCGAACCCTGTAGTTCTTGAGGTTCTTGGGTTTGTGCATAATTCACATTTTGTTGATGCATGTTGTTTGCTGTAGCCCATGCAGTTCCATTCATCTCTGGGCTCCAGGGTTGCTGTGGCAGTTGCGATGGCGACGCAGCGGGTGATGGCCCGTATGCGCCCTTGTAATCATGCTGGTCGCTTTGAGCTGGTGGAAGGTTGCCATAGCCTTGCTGATATTGCTGCGGCGAGTACAGCTGTGACACAGTAGGAGCGGCTTGATAATGAGAGGCTTTGTTACGCCGCTTGAGCCGGAATATCCAGAACACAAGACCAGCAATGGCTATTAGGGCTATGGGTCCAATGACCACCCCAGCTATCCATGTCTTGCTTTTGGATGGCTGGGGAACCATGGTTGGGGTTGCCGTTGCGGAGGCTAATTGCGAAGCGGAAGCAGCAGTTGGTGTAGAGACAGAACTAGAAGTTTGCATGCCAACCGTCGTGGCAGATGTTCTTATGACAATGTTTGATTCAGTCGTCGTTGCTGCAGCTGACACTGGAATTTCCAAGTAAATGTTATGTTGCGGCTCTGCTGCGCACCCGATCCACAGTGTCGGATTTGCATCCCCTGGTGTGCTATATATGAAATCGGTATTGCACGAATAGCTGGTTGCAAAGCTAGCACTGCAAATCGTAAATTAGTCATGGGGCATAGAGTATTAGGATTTTAAAGTCATCGCCCCTACCAATTATAAGACGTACCGCCATAATACATAGTGGAAATGCCTCCGCAAGAAGTTGGAATATAGCACTCGGGTTCGGTTGGATCACAACATCCGGCGAATGTTGAAGAAAAAGAGAACGTGTAGCCCTTCTCGCAGTCCGTTTCAACGTCTGAAATGACAACATGTTAGTGTTAATTTGGTAATGAATCGGATCTTGCAGGTGGGCATACAATCGGTGCCTGAGGTGTAGTAACCGATGAAGCCATCTACAGAAGAAGAAGAAGTTGCTCTGGCGACGATAGGTGCTGCGGTCATAACCGGATCCGACATTTGGTTGGAAAGTACTCCTTGAAAAGAAACAATTGATACTAAGGAAAGAATCGCAAAATGCATTTTCGATTAGAAATGAGGAGTTAAAAAGACTGTAAGCAGAACGCGCCATGGTAGAAGCATGCGAGGATATAAAGCGATAAACTCCGCCCCTTTCGTAGGATGAGCAACCATGTTTGCGGCACAGACACTTGGGGGCTAAGTCGAGCCAAGCAATGAAGAAAGGGGCACGGTTACACGATGAAGGAGATCAGACTGGAATTATTCAAAGCCGCTCTTCTTCGCTGTCATATTCTTTCAACAATACGATTTAATATATAATCCATTCGAACTGGATGTCGGTCGCGAGTAGACGTTGTCTACGGAGTTTGGATCGATATAGCGACAGCGCGCAAAGGCCGCACGAATGACTGCTACGTCGTGGCACAGAAACAGTTAAAACGCATGCATATCCTGGGATTCCGATTCGGACAGGCATCCGATGTCGAATCCAATCATGTACGGAATCGCTACCGGGTCTGAAGGGAAATGTAACTTCGGCGAGGCTGAACAATGCTGTTTCATCCTTCAGAACTCGGCTCCTGTAGCTCATTGGCGAGCTCCTGCGGAGCTTAGCTTCACCGGCCATCTTGATGAGAGGTAGTATCGACGGGTGAGAGAGGTATAGAATGGTAGAATAGGGTCTCGTGGGGGCTTTTGGGAGGTAAAGAAGGACAGAAGAACTTGTTGCCAAGATATGTACGGAAATTTAGGTTAGCGGAATCCATTTGTCAGCAAATCCTTCAATCCCACTGCAGTGTGACACCGAAACCCACAAGACTTCTCTACTATGGCAGCTGGAAAGACACAAACGACATCGCCATCTCTCGTATCGGATCGAAGTTATCGAGCGCAGAAGTGTAGGGTGTTGTTGCTCGTAGCAAATGGCCATTGCCGTTCCACGAAAATCTCGTTGACGATACTACGCAAGAAGGATGACTGCCTTCGTGACGAGCTTTGGGCTTCACATACGGTCCCTTCATCAGCCTTACTCTACATAAGTTGTGTGGGACTGCTTAATGAATAATCTCGTTTACAGTCAACTCATCATCTTCCAACACTCGTTCTTTCCGTATGGCCTGATTCACAACTGACTTTCTAGGAAAAGCTCAGTTATGCAAGTCAATTGACCTCGCGATCGTGCTAGACAGTCGCTCGCTCTTACATCTTCAAACCCCGAAGTTTCGAACCATGGAAAGCAGTCAAGAAAGGAAGCACTTGGGTTGAGGATGCACGCATGCTCCTAGCGGCCCTTTCGTTCCTTCCAAGCCTTCAAACCCACCTTCTTTTGACTCCAGCGCTTTTATCTTTCTTCAACAACTTACTTCTCATACTATTGGTTGACTCTCAACGTCCGATATAGCCTGTACCCCTTTCCCTTCTGTATCAATTTATCTTCCTGATCATGGCTCAACCGTTTCAGTGGGGAGAAAGGCCATTCGAGAATTGTTTCGATCTCGAAATCGTCAAATACGTTTCACGGCCAATAGGCATCCCTGATCTCCTAAATCCCGAGGATCCTACGGCTATTAAAGCCAAACTCGAGGAGGGTCTCCTGCACGAAACGCTCGGACAACTTCGTGGTCTTAGAGATAAGGAGATATCAATCGTCGGCCTTTTAGCTATGAGGCTCGGATGTCGGATTAGTCGGGAAGACATGGAGTTACTCAAGAAGTCAGTTGCAGGCAGCCAGGATACTTGGGAATACCAAGTGGCGACGGCGTTTGAAAGATACGAGAATAATGGATCGCCATTGCGCCTCGAGTTCAACCCGCGACCAAAGGAGCAAGAATCCAATGGACTTGACGACGACAAATCGGCAAACATAGGAGGAGAGTCAGCATCAAAGGGAAAGGGAAAAAGAAGAAGAAGCCAAAGTTGGGGTTCAGATCATGGCTTCGAGCCCGTTCCCTCGTTCGAGAGGTAATTTATCCAGATCCCGGGGAAGTACTTTTTTCCGTCCCAGATGATCATCGAGATGATTCGTCCCTCACTACGTCCGAAGTATGATAGATGCCTTCATCAAACTGATCTGGAGCTGTAGGGAGCGTGCATTAACAATTAAGTCGGACAGGCTGCGGCCATTACCTACAAACGCTTCTCTCGGGAACAACTCAAATACACCTCCAACCGCAGATGCGGATTGTGCTTCGAAAATTGTCGAAAATACATCAGAAGCGTACGGCAAGGGATTACGGTACCACGCAGTAAAGCGGTTCAATACACCTGACGTTTTCTCTGGCCTTACAGTCTTTTATGAGGCTGTGACATTCTGCCATAGCGTAATATTTTACGGGCCAGTTGTATTCAACGCGCCAGCACTGTTCCACAAAGGAGTGACGTTCGTTAGGCACGCGGTGTTCATCGTTCCGCCCGTCTTCAAGAAGCGTACAATTTTCAACCAGCCAGCCATTTTCGTCAATCCAGCGGACGGTCCCCGGACCTTGAAGACTTTCTACGACCTCCCTACTCCTGGAGATTGGCGGGAACCCCACATGTGGACGTCGACGATGGAACCACGCAGTGGGAGAAACTTTGATTGTGTTAAATGGTCCTACAGTTGCAGTTGTGGATTCAGTCATTTCTCTGAAGAACACAAGAATCGTGATCGTGATCCTATCGAGAACCCTCACGCTTCATATACTTCGCATATCGGGCCTGCTGCGAACACTTAAGCTGCTTCGTTTTCGCCTATTTCTCTTGATCTTTTAAATGACCTCATCTTTGAGTTCGTGAAGAAGAAGAAGACCAAAGCTGAATGGGGGCCATGATGGCAAGAGGTCATGCTGTATTCGTTTATGGCGATGTCCTATATAGTGGTGGAATCAAGACACTATTTGTAGCATAGCAAGAGGGTTGTTAATGTGATATGACTGTATTGTATTCCTGCTCCATTCTTGTACGGCGAAGGTCTGGTTTAAGCCAGGTGACATGAAGTTGGGAGGGTTTGAGAAAGATCCCTACGTGGTATAGTTATGGGGTTGCTGCGGAAGTAAGCTTTAGAAGAGGACACAGAAGGAGACGTGTGGAAAGCAAGCATGAGGGTGGTGTTGACAGTGAGCCACAGGGAGGTGGGCGCCGTGTACGTAAGTAAGGGCTTCGATACTTCTCAACAGTGAGGCAGATCTTGATCACTCGGATACATCACGGAGGCAAAGTAGATAGCACGAGTTTATTCGGAAAGCCCATAAACTTTTATATATTAAGGTAGAAGAAACGCAGGACAAACATTCGCATGAAATCCAAAAACAACAAATAACACCCATATAAACCCCAGAACCTGTAAAACCCAAAAACACCAAAAACACCAAAAACAAAACAGAACTTTTATCATGAATCCACCACTAGAGCCCACCCAATGCCAATCCCAAGGCCGCCAGCAACCAATCCAACCACCATCTACCAAAGCAGTAGATGGAGGTCAGAGAGGTGCCAGCTTGGCCTTGGGATAGCTAAACAACAAACCGGAAAGCCTAACAAACAGGAACAATCAAAGAGAAAAGCGCTTGCCGGGCGCAGAGAGAGATAGTGGCAAGTACAGACGCCACGGATCCGACTCGAGCTGCGGGAAGGCAGCAGAGAGGAGGTGACGCCTGATAGACGAGTAGAATAGACCAGTAGATAAGAACCGACGATTGAGTGTAGGCAGGACAAGACCTTCACGATATCCATCCAGATCCATAGACAGCTTACTTGTAGTAAGCGGCATCATCAATGGGAGCAGGAGGGTTGAATGCAGCAGTGCGGGCGCCCGCGTACAGAGGGTTCACACCACGCGGGAGACCAAAGTTGTTTCTGGGAGCGTCAGACCACCTCAGATATTTGTTGACCTTCATTGAGCCGCCACCCTGGCCACGGTTGTAGATCGGGGTCAGAACGCGGTCGGCATACAACAGGAACGGGATGTCGGGTTCGCCATTAGGATGCGGTACCAAGCCCAGACGTCGCCTCTCCTGATACAGCTCGCTGAATCTTCCGTTCGTGATATGGGCCATGCGGTAGGTCTCACAACGTCTGATGAGATTGTTCTCATCTTGCAGCTTCCGGTTTCGTTTCAGGGCGTCGCGGAGCGTGTTCTGGTCATCCTCGTGTTGATGCCTGAAGAAGTCGTTCTCTGCTAGGGCTGTGTCAAGCTTGTGTTGAGTGTCGATTGTATCAATCTTCTTGCTTTGGCCATAGTCATAGGCGTTTCGAATTTCTTGCCTCAGCCACTTGACCTCGGATGCGACACGTTCGTATTCGCCGACTTGACGGTAACGCCAGACGTGGTAAACCTCCTTGAGAAAGTCCCATCCAAGACCCAGACGATACCAAAACTCAATTGCAGAGAGCAAGGGCCGGTATACGAGCCAGGGAACGAGAATGATCAGCAGTCGGCCACAGAACCTCAAAAGGATGTCGAGCAAGTGCAGGCAGGTGTCCATGATTTCATCTCCATGGTCGACGAGATATTGACAAGCTCTATCGAACATGCGTCGTAGATAGTGACAGGCTCCTTCGAACATGCGTAGTAGATATTGACAGACCATATATCTTGCTTCTTTCAGGAGATGTCTACGCCATGCCATGAAATTTCGAAGTCGAAAGATGTTCAGCCTGATATGGAAGTTCACCCAGTCACCGACAACGTTGATGAGACCGTCTGGCCAACCCCAGATCATGTCGTACGTAACGTGGGTATAGATGTAACGACCGACACCGACGAGGAGGAGGATGACCATGAGGACAGCGAGGATAGGCCAGACGATTTGACACAGGACCAATGCATCGAATGGATTGTGGGACAAATCTTTGAGGGGAGATGTGACGGTATTGACGAAGGTGACAGAAGAAGTTGGAACTAGGGTACCGATAGCACCAGTACTGGCAACAGTAGAAGTACTGGCAACAGTAGTAGGGCTGGATGAAGAGGTTGTACGGCAGCATGACTCGCAGGTCTCTGTGAGGACTACGATGACATTCTTGAGAATGGTTGAGGGTGGGGTAGGCTCAAGAGGGAGCGGTGGGGGTGGTAGAGGCACTGGAGGAACGCCCGCCCACACGAGACGAAGGATTGCCCAAAAGGAAGTCATCTCAAGGGCTTGTGGAAGAGGTTGAAAGAGAAGGCTTATTTCAGAGAAGTTGGTTGTGATCACTCAGGAAAAAGTTGAGAAGAACAGAAGTTCAGCTGTTGACCTATCCTGACTGAGGGAAAATGCTGTGGTGGAAAGCAATTGAGAAGGAAAAGCGGTGGATTAAATAGAAAATCCTCGCTTACCGTTGCCTGGTCATCCGCGGTGAGGGGCGCTGTGTGTATGTTTTGAGCAAATTTGTGTGCGGTTGCTAGCCGACGATGTATGACGTAGTTGCGGTTGTGTTTATTATTGCCCAATGGTGTGGTCTGAGCTTTTGCCGTTTTGAAGGCGGTGTGGTGATGATGATCATGAGTAGTCAGGGGTAGTGATATGCAACAGCAGAGGGGATCGTGCAGTGTGGGATTGTAGAGTGGAGAAGATAGGTATTACTAGAGGGTGATAAGAGAGAGGAGCTGGAAAGGAGGAAAGCGAATATGCTCTGAAGGACGCGAACTGGATTTGAGGAGCTTCCCGCAGCTCAATCGTACTGTGGAGAGCGAGGGAAAAGACGTAGGCCGACTGGAACCGAATGGAGGTGTCTTACATATATGTAGGCCTGCTTAAGTATATGTTTTAATTGAACTTATAGGTAAAGAGACTAAACATAGTTTCTAACTATATAGCTATAGGTAGTTATAATAGCCTTGAGCAATTAGCTTAACTAAACATTATTATTGGGCAAGAAGACTTACAGCTGTTAACGGCTATAGAAACCTCCCAGGATGTAACGATCAAGGAAGCTAGACATAACGATAGAGCCTATTGAGGAAAACCGTCGCCATACACAGTAGAATCGAGTTCTGGGAGCCAGATCAAGTCCAGTTCGCGCCTGCTCCCTCAAAGAGCTATAAGAAAGTCCTACATCTCTGCATTTGGTCTTCTGGAAAGAGGAAGATAGGGGAAAGCTACAGAATTCACGACAGGCGCTGACAAGGAGATGAGAGGAAAATAGTATCACACATAGGAGAAGTAATCGATGTGTGCTTGTCTCACAAGCATTCCTGCATTAGACATGTACGCATGCCAGACCCCCTAAGGGTGCTACCTATATACAGAGTTACAGTCCACACAGCCATGATCCGCTATGCCAATCGCTATAATTTGAAGGCGGGGTATACAAAATCGCTCAATCGCCCGTCCAGCTGCTGATTCAAAAAATTAGATCCAGTCTACTCGATCCCACCACGTCGCCCTCAAGACGAGATAATAATTGGAAATGTAAGACAGAGGAAGAAGGTAAGGTAAATGTAAATGCACCACACGCCACTGCTGATGAGTATGAAAGGACTTTCAAGGCTGATGCTTGCGCTTAAACGCCAGGATATGATATACAGAAGTAGGAAAGGAGATTTTGTTCTCAAGGAATGGTTCCCGACATGTTGTGCTGCGGATTCGGGTATATGTTGGATAAAGGGAAATGAACAAGTAGAGCAGTGTAGAGGATGTTGGACTTAGGTAGGCGCAGTTGTGACTGATGATTACGGATATTGAAGTGGATATGCTCCTTATCGGAAGTTCGAGGTCGAATTTGAGGCTGCACCGTGCACGGTCGTGCCATTCGCTAGCCTAATTTGCAAACCCACTAGATCAATGGTAAAGCCATTCCCGAGATTCACATTGTTCGCATTGCGGTTGCTATTGCTGTTTCCCAAGAAGTTCTGTAAAGCTTCTTGCGCACTGACAGCAGTGTCCAGCTTGCTCGATTGTTGCAGAACAAGGAGTACTCCAATACGCGCAAAATCGAGCGCGGTTGCATTGCTTGACACAGGCAACGTCGCGGATGCTGTCGCAGATGGAGCAGAGGAGACTGTCGTAGCTGTTCCGAGCGAGTCTGCTGTTGAGGAAGCTTCGAAAATGATACCGTTACTGGTAGCAGCAATAGCTTGACGTCGATGAATCTCGTAAGCATCTGGAAGTGCTGTCATTGTTGGAAGGATGTGAACCGAAGGTGTCGAGGAGAGGTCGAATAGTGGGATATTAACTCCTTCTAGAGAACGGGAAGCCAGTCCATTGAATGTTACAAGCGCATTTTCCGAGGTGCAGCTAAGGTTTGCATTTGAGAAGAGAGACATAATAAGAGGAGCATCGAGTGGAATACTAAAGTTACTCTGCGCACCATCCAGCAAGCGAGGAATTGCTGTCCCAATTGTGGCATTATTTGCCCCAGAGGTGTTCATGGTCGTGCAACCTGCATCAGCGCTTGTTGAGCAAGTCTTACCGGTGAAACCGTTGGTACAAAGACAACTGCATGATGAATCTGGATTGACAATGGCAACGCCACCGTTTTGGCAGGCTATCGATGCGGCGCATTGCCCGGCCTGAGTCGTCGCCGCAGGAGCATTCGGCGTTGAGTTGTTATTGTTGTGTCTCGTCTTTGGGAGAACGATCAAAACGACCGGAATAACGACAGCCGCCGCGACTAGGAATAAGAGAACAATCATAAGCGTGATGAAGGTCCACAGAGGCATGCCGCAACATCGTCGGCCACGACGTGATGGTTTTGATGGGCTTTCAGCCTGAGAATAACCCTCCCCAAGTGCAAGACCAGACGGCCACCTTGATATACGTCTGTTAGGAGTCCTGTCTCCAGTAGGAGTGGCCTCACCGGGCGGTGGGAATGCTGCGAGCATATCGGATAAAGATCCAGACCGCCGAACCGGTTCCGCTTTCTTCTCGTATGCGCCTGCTTCCCAAAGGTCCAGGCCAAGTCTGCTGGCGGTTTTCCCACGATCGAGGTTCGCTGCCAGCCTCGTGGCTCTTCTGATCAAATCTGGTAAGCTTGTCAAGCTGCCACGTGCTTCTGCTTCGCGTACAACATCCACGTTTAAACGGGGCGGCCGACGATCTCCAACCCTTTCCGCCAATGACTTTTGGCGAGTTGGCATTTGTAGGGGATGCACGGGCGACTCCATCCCTTCTTTCTCAAAGTCTCGGGGAGATGAAACGTCCAAGGGAACCAGGGGCGAGCGAGATCTTGCTTTAGCTACTTTCGGCTTACCATCCCCGAGCCTTGGTCCGGTCTTTTTGATTGAATTTACTGATTCCGACGATGATGATGAAGGGTCAAGAAGGCCAGTGCCACTAGTAAGAGACGAGCTTGGTGGTCCTGGTGATCGAGACTGTTCTCTTGCCGAGCTAGTACCAATTGCAAGAGCGCCTGCAGCAGCACTCGCTTGAGCCGCCTTCTTCTTTCTGCTCGCTGCTGCCTTATCTTCCGCTCGTAAACTGTCGCCAGATTTGATAGTTGTCAAGGATGGTTTCGTTCGTCGTCCTAAACTAGCTTTTCTGACCAGTCCACTCTGATCATCGTGATCATCACCTCGGGAATGCCTTCCATCCTCACTCGGCCCTGGACTGGCCATGGGATGCTCCACATCAGAAGGTGTTCCTTCATCGTCGTAATAGAAGTCGTTCCCATTTGAAGGTATAACGTTACTGGACGCAAATGAAGCATGGTGGGATCTTGCACCTTCTGATTCTTCAGCAATGGGAGAAACATAAGATAATTGTGAGTAGTAAGTTGATGGGCCTCTCCGCGCAGACGGTGGAGGCCCAAGGTTGGGTGCCCGCCGCGGTAACTGCTGTACCGCGGGCATTGGTACCGGGAAATCTGGGATCGACCCTAAGGATGACGAGGTCGAAGCCGCAGAGGATGTAGTTAACGGCCTTGATGAGCTTGTTGTGGGCGAGAGATAATCATTATCTTGGTACGGGTCCGCCGAAGCATGTGGCGCTCCGATGGGTGACGGATGCTGCATTGGAAGTTCTATTGATCTTTGATCCGACATTGGGGGCACATAGTTCGGCCTCGGAGGTCGCTCAGGTGGTGGTCCACGATCTCGAGGCTGCTGTTGAGGTTCCGCCACATACACGTCATCCGCGTCGTTTGGGAGAGGCCATTGCGGAACCGGTGATATCGGATGTGCGCTGTCACTGCTAGAAGGAGGAGTTGGCATCTGCTGTGGCTGCGATCGGGCATTTTGCGCAGAGAATTGAGATACAAGTTGGTTCGGTCGTTGCGGTAGTCCGACAATTCTCGGCCTTTCTGGTGATATACCTGCTAGTCCTCTTTGCGCGGCCAATAATCGTTCTCGTGCTGCTCGGACAGATCCCTCTCTTCTCCCATCCGATTCATCATTGCCTCTTCTACTCCCGGATCCACCATAGGCCGCACGGGCCTGGCGAGAATCGTAGCTCATCTATGCGATCGAAGGAATCTTGAGGGTAGGTTGTGCCTTCAGACAGGCACAAAGTCGGAGGGAAAGGCTATGAGATGCTGGCGAGTATATGGGAAATGAATGTACCTGCGCGCAGCTACAGGTGGAGGAAGGCGACCGTTTGCAATGGTCTCATAAGGCGCAGCCAGCCGCTGATTCCAGGATGCTGCATCCGCTAGCGGACAATCGAATGAAGTGAAGGTCTCCGGAGCGAACGAAATGCACAAAACGATGGCCTCCTGTGGGGACCGTTATTCCCCACAGCTCAATGACTATATTCCAAAACGTCTAGTATCCACACCCTGGCACACGGCTTGCTCGTCTGGATCGGGTGGTGATAGTGGGGTAGCAGCTGTCACAGGACAACAAGAACGGGATAGGCTCTCGGATGCGGTAAGTCGCTGGGGTACTGCTTTCTTTACCTAAGTGGGACTGACTGAACCGAACCTCCGGTGGTGTTAAGGTCGAGATAGTATACGTGACAGTCCAGGTATTAGGAATTAACAGATTCTGTTCTTCTCACTCGCAGTCAGGAAAAAGATCCCTCGTATAATAGCAAGTGAATAAGAGGGAAGGGGGCGCGAAAAACAAGGCCCAAGAAGGCGTCGACAATGCTATTGCGGGCAGGAAGGATGAAACCAAGCCACAACAATACTCGGCGAACAGTCATGACAGGCAATAGTAGTAAGTGAGAGACAATGGCTGCTGAATAGCGCGTGACGACTTGTGACAAATGTTGTTGCAAAAAGCTGAAGTAGACTTTCCAAATGTGGGTTTCAGGAAAGAAAATCCGACGTACGCTATCACGACAATGCCATAACTGCAGACCTCGGTCTTGTTCAAACAGAGGGTGTCGGAAGAAATCGCTCTAGGTGGGCGAGGCGTATTTATGGGGATGGGGAGTCAATTGCAATTGAGTCGACAATTCGCGTCGTAAGATGTATTCAGCAGCTGTGGTATTTTTATCGCGAAGTACAGAAATGGCCTTGGCGGTGAGATACGGGGAACGTTAACGAGAGAAATGAAAGGCAAGACACCAAAACATGCGACCTGAGAAGAGAAAGCTTCGAGCTCGAGGGAAGGATACCTCCAGGCACCTTGGTGAGAAGAAGAAGAAGACGACGACGACGAGAGGCGAAGAGAGCGACAGGTGGTCGGCACAGCACGAGGTGAGGAGATGGAGGCGCACGGCTGGGATGCGTGAAGACTCAGCACACACTGACAGAACAGGGCAAAGAGCGCGGATGGCCGAGGGAGTGGTCACGCACAGACTCTGGAACAAGCACAGGCGGCGAGGGAAGCGAAGATGGGGCTTGGGGGCTTTGGGGGCGTCGGCCGGCCCTGTCGCTGGCAATTTGCACGCCGATACAGGGGCGCTGTGCCGTGCAATTGGGCTGCATGGCTGGTGAAACATAGCGGCCTCTGCATCCCAGACGGCCGAGATTCAGCATCATGGGGGATCCGGCCGTCGATCTCGGATACCGTTGCCACGGCCTCACAACGAGCAAGGAAGACGGCAGCGGTGGCCCACGCCCATCGCCATCCATCAGTAGAATTTATCGCGCAGCATTCATTCCGTCAATCATTCAGTCAGCCTGCGCCGGTCTTGGCTGCGCGGTGCTTTCCAAGTCTTCGTCAGCCACCAGAGTTTGGCATAAATTCTCCTCCCGAGACGAGCGTTGCCTGTCCCCGTGCGTTTGACAAACTGTCGCGGGAATTCCTGAATCGGCGGTCTGGAGCCCGATTCAGTGTACAACATTTGATATGGTGATACTCTCGCGGTACGAAGTACTTCGTATGAACCAAGCGGTGCGAGAGCTGTCTCCAACTCGTCCAGGGCTCTGCTGGTCGCTGCACATCATCTTCCATCCCCTCATGTTCTCTCGGGAGTCGGCCGACCCATCCTATAGACAGGCGTGCTCAACACGGACGGGGTGTGGTTGCGGTCGAAGCGTGGCGCGCACGTTAATCCAAGCTGAGACTCGTGGTCAGCCTTCCCGCATCATGAAATTGCTGGGATTCCGTGTCACGACTTTGGTTCACTCCGAGTCGTTAAGATCAGACATCGCTGCTGTGCTACCCACTTTCCACCAACAAAATCAATCCAACACGAAAAACGTACCTCAGCTAATTTCAGACGCGTGTTGATCTCGATGAGATCACCATCATGAATCCGTAAATGGTTGGAGCCTCTATGCGGCTCATCAAATTGCCCGCCTCCAGTCCTTCTATACCTTAGCCTCCGTGCAATGTCTCAAGGTGAATTCGCGCTGGCAAGGCTGCTGCCAGCGGTCTTCCGTCTCAACTCGTTCGTCTCTCACGGTATGGCCTGACAGAGTAGAGATTCGGGCAGATCGGAGATGACAACGTCCTCTATAGTACCTAATATGAATCCACGTTGTACGGCAGTCAATCTTGGAAGCTATTCATAGCATGGGCAGCACTGACCGCATCTTCAAATTAGCAGGATAGATAGATCGCTCCTTCCAAGGCAAACCTGCTCACATTTACGCTTCACGTATTCCGAGGTGTTTAGGTAGTACTCCGGAGGGGTCCACGATTCTGGGGCAGCTAAATCCAAAGGTGAAGCTAATAGATCTCCACTCACTCCTCAAATTCCCCTACTTACCTCGGTCTACCCTATTTCTTCAGTTGATACATTTTCTGCAACGGGTTCAAAAAATGGCGTATTACGCGTTTCCGTCCATACTGTTTGATCTTCCAACATCGCTTTCGCTTGCTCTCTCCTGGTTGAGTGAATTCCCAGCGTCCATGTATAGGTGAAGTCAACCAAAACGATGACCCTCTGGGCTTTACCACACACGTCAAGTCCAAATTGTTATGTATGCTCAAAACTGCTTTGGAAATAGCTGTAGTCGGTTCTACTTTCCAGGATCAGTCGCTCACCATCGGAGCGTCGGGGCAGTGACCACCAAGTCATCATGAGCAGTCACTATGCTATGACAAGAGTTCGTCGCTGCTTCGATAGCAGTAAACATTTCAAGGGATTGTGCGACTGTTTGCCCATCTTCACCTCATCGCCACACCGAACTACAGGTTGAAGCCTCTTGTATTTTACTTCAGCGAACGCAATGAACCCAAACCAGCCTCAACATTTCAGCATCTCACATGAACTCCATGGACTTCCCATCTCCTCTTTCACCTCAAGTCCTAGAGCACTTACTGGTGGGTCGTCGTCGCATTATAGTTGTTGCTCGAAACGCCTGCTAAAGAAACGCTGGGACACAGGCCAACGCACAATTCAGCCTGGAGATTTCAGGCACGAGGGTCAAGACACCGCGACCCAGGTTTCTCAACACCCACCACAAAAAGTGCCATTGTTTCAATGGCCCGGGCCTTTAGATCCATACGACTTGAAGGAGTCGCCTAATGGTGGTATTTCTCTTTTGCCTATCACGCAAAGTCAATGCACGCCAACAAAGACCTACCAACGTCAACGACAAGCTTCGTCGCCCAGAATCGCAAATGTCGGTGTTCGCCGGACCGAATATGCTCCTATGCTTCTTGGAAGTCCAGCGCGCCCAAGCCATTCGAGTCGAATGAAACAGCTCTTCCGGGATGTCAGATTTGAGAACTCTTCTCCAGGTCACAAGAACAATGTGTTATACCCTCAACTCCCCAACGTTTCGCGAAATCATTCGCTTGAGACTCCTCATCGCTTTCGCCGCTTTGGCCTTACAACCCCTATAATTCGCCCTTTCCCTCCCACACTTGACGCTTCGGCGAGCCCTACCGTTTCTTCCTTACACCGTCCAAACGAGATAGAAGATACGAATAGCTGTGCTTTATCGTTCCAGTGTAGCACTCCATTGCGACACGATGCTATCGCACGTCGCCTGTCTTGCTCAACATCAGGCTCCTGGTCTGGTGATTCCGAGTATCTTACTGCGAACCCCTCAGTGTCGATTCAAACTCCTCCTGCAATTCCTCCAGAGCCTCGGATAACTAAATGGCTCTCCTCAGTATCCGTAAATCAATCGCCCGACCACTTACCTTCTCCGCCATCCCCGATCCCTGTGCTTGACAGTGCTAGCCCGGCAACTAGCCGACAGCATTCGTCAGAATTCTGCATTCGCCTGAATGCCAAACGAAAAATCGCTACGAGCCTTGGAAGCATCCAAAGCTCTGAAGGACGTTCCGACGATGAACTTGATTCTGAAACTAGCTGTCTTCAGGGCACACAATCGCCGGAGTCGCTGAGTGGGCAAGCCGAAGGGACACCTCCGGCATCATCTCCGCCAAGCCCATGTCTCACCCCAGCACAGCATGCTGCGCTTCTCCGCGAGCCACTTAGTGTTCATTCGCTTCCTTTCACACGCGAAAGGAACATCTTCGACGGCGGAATCCGCCTGAGTAGTCCCTCCACACCAGTTGCAGAAGGAAGGGATAAGGACAATCAAAGTCATATTATCGAACATACACACAAACCCATTGACAAGGATCTGGATGAGGGCGGCGTTGACATCAATCTCAGCCCATTAAGTGACAATGTCACCATCGAACGCGGTCACCGCAGGCATGTCAAACAGAGTGGAGCCACGCTGCGGGCATTGGGCGAGACTAGGTTTGGGAGGCGCGGTTATAAGCCGGTGAAAGGCTTGGGTTCACCTCTTTCAAAGCCACATGCTGGGATCGTGTTGGGTTTGGATGGGACGGTGGACGCTGCATGAGTAAGTCTGGCTGCCGAGCTTTAGCAGGTGGTTAGATCCTTTAGTAAGTTGGGGTGGGTATTCTTGGTTATTTGGTAGGTAGGCGTGTACGATGAGTCTTTTGGAAACGTAAAGTATACATTTCATAATTTCTTTGATGAGCATCCCAATGTTTCTCATTGCTCAGTCTTCTCTTCTTCTTCTAGCCGACTGTCTCGTCAAGTTGTAGGCTCCGGATTGTAATGATCGCCAGCCGGATGACTTCGCAACCCTACTCTACAGTCTAGTAGCCTAGATCCAATGCGCTGACAGATGTGTTGTACCGCATCTAGCCTCCAAAGTCATCTCACCGCCGCTGGGGCTTACAAAGAAACCGGCTACTAGATTCCTTCGTCTCTAAGATATTAATATCCCCATTCCAGCATCTTGAATCACCTTTCCCATTCGCCACAAGGCTCTGCAAAGAGGCCCAGCCGCCAAAACAATGGTGCCGCTGAATTCTTTCTCTGGTGCTGTGGTGTTATCAATACTGTAAATACTGAAATCACATGCCTGCGACATGGACTGCGTGGAAGATGGCGGGGGTGGATGATAATTATCCTCGTGAGTCTCACAATTCATCTTTATTCATGACTATGAGGATGATCATTACCGCTTCAACATTGCTCAGCATCGCCTCCATCGCCGTCAATATATTCCCGCAAAGGAGACCGAAGATTTCCCCCTTTCACCAATTAAGCTATTCATCATCCGTTCCCGTAAACCAAAATTCATCAGTCCAATGCTTTTCTTTCTCTCCACTTCTCGCTACCCGCCCGACTTGTCGTTGTCCTCCAAAACTCCCGCACCAACACAACACCGCATATCCATTATCTCTTTCAGCGGATAATACACCGTCTTCCAAATTGCTCGTACCCCGAACCATGCTGTGGAAGTATGTTCAATTTTGTACATCGGCTCAACAAACATCTCCTTTCAACACCACATAGTATTGTGGAACTCGAAAGTTTTTATGCTCAACCTCGTTCAAGGCCGTGCTTTAGACCACGCCGAAGGACAGAGACCATCAGATACTCCAATAATACGCATTTGAAAACGGATTGTCTGGCTCGGAAAAGGTGTGGATTGCGAAGATTGAGGGAAGTGAGGGATTTTATATATGTTCGGAGGACGAGGAGCACGTGGCTGGAGGTCATGATACCCAAGTCCGATTAGGTAATGTGTAAGATCTTTTCGTTAGAGAACGTCTATAAAAGCTTTGCTTCTTTCTCCAAGATTCTCTTTCTCTCCACATTTCAACATCTGGATACCGCGAGTCGCAAACGCCAGGAAGATGACAGGGTTTGTGCTCTGGGCACTTTTCGTGGGAAAGCACCGTCCGTTGGCTGGATTAACCAGACCGCCTTGCAGCGTGCAATGTTTGCTTGCCATACACCGCCACAGAATATTTTTATGGACTGGAAGCCAAAATCTCCTAAGCGCCGACCGGAAATGTGGACTGTGGACGGAGAAGTCGTAGCTCCTATGGAGACGCCAATGGAAATGCGGGCATTAGCCAATAAAGGAGTCCATCATTACAGACAAACGATGCGCTTCTCCACCGCCTGAAAAAGCAATCTATGGCAAAACCCTCAATACCCAAAGCATCTCCGACACCAGCCGCCAAAGGCATAAGGGGGATAAAGCTGAATGTATGAGATTCGAGAACACATAAAATCAAGAAAGTATTCGTTCGTGTTCGTGTGAGATACCGTCAAGTCTTTTCAAGCCTTGTAGAGTAACACCCCGTGGAGAGAGCAGAGGTTGCTTTTATAGCACTCCCATAAATGATTCGCGGGAGTCTAGGCCACGCCGCTTGCTGACTTATCCTGAGACATTCTTGGACCAAACTTTCTATAAATTCCTACCGTTTCTGGCACAAAACGTTCTCTTCTTTACTAGCAAGACTCACTTCACGGCGCAGTATACCTGCACCTTGTTCTGCAATACAGCCGAATTCTCCGTCATGAGAACTCGGATACAGAAGAGAAAGGTTTAAATGGAGCGTGGGCTTGTTCGAATCTGGCAAGAGAAGAAAATATGTGCTATACCAAAACGCGACATTCGAGATAGCAAAGTGGACATGGAACCAAACTTATTCCCCCATAAGAAGAATATGGGTTGTTGGTGGCGGGAAGACTTCGTGATCGATTCCAGCGGCTGAGATCAGTGTCTCTTTGTAAAGGATCTGAGATAACGCTAATCTTCATCATGAAAAAGAACTAATAAATATTTCCATCTCACTCTCTAGAAACCATAACCTCCAGCTCCAGTCCAGCCACAATACCTCTTGGAACCCTGAATCCAAATCCCGTTCCACCAGCACGCAAAGCCCGGCCATAATACGAATCTATAATACGATTCAAAACATTTATAGTTTCAAGCCACCAAGGGCGCAAAAGCATAGTTCTTGTTCATTTCCATAATTTGGCTGGTGACCGAGGTCGATTTCGACCATGCTGTTGAAGACGAGCTCAGGACGAACAGATTATATAGGTCTGTAGAACCTCGAGTCAAGACATGCCTCCCAATCTTTTGGCTTAGAGCCGCGAGGAACACGTGGCTGGAGGGTATGCTTTCTGCCGCTGGATTAAGTAATCCGGAAGGTCTCTTCAATGAAGGACGTCTATATAAAAGCAGCTCCTCTTTCTCCTAGATTTTCTTTTCCTCCACGAAACCCTCTCTTCAGCGAAAAGGAGCAACAACATAAACATCTATGGTTGCGGTGCTTGCCGTGGAATCATCATGCGGCCGGTGATGCGTATGGGGCAGATCAAACAAATGTTGACCTACCTATCCACCATGTCTGGACTAGAATTCGGTAGACATGAATCGATATGGTAGCCAAACTTCGGCTGAAATAAGCCTTATGGTTGCTGTGGACGGTGGAGTATTACGCTCGGGTGCAATTGGGTGTGGCAATACGTCTTATCCTTTCTCGAGGCGGTGGAGAGTCTCATCATTTCGCATGAGTGGTGCTTTTCATCGTTGAATTGGAATGGATAACGTCCCCCAAGGTCTTCTTATCAACTCCTATTCCCACGAACCAGCAAGGCATTATCCGCAGGGCCACTATGTCCAAGGATTTCACTGGGAATGGCCATAAGACCGTATTCACACGTGGATCTTCCATTAAGTCCTCCAGACTATGCATTGTGATACTTGTAGTGGGTACAGCAACGCCCTTGTAAAGCTCCAAGAGAACACGCATCAAAAGTTAAGTCATCCGCCTCTTCGTATGCTGAGATCAGCTTCCAGCAACTCCATCGATACATAAATGCCCTTCCCTCTTGCACAAGACATTTTCTCTGCCGCAAGGAAAACTCTTAAAAAAGCGGAGTACAATCTACATGGGCCTTTCAAATTATGGCTGTGGCGTTTGCTGCCAGAACTCGGATACAATCCAAAACCTCCTTGATAGAGCTTGGGCGGATCAAAAGCCCACAGACTGGTGGCCTATGCCTGACTCAAATGAGATCACAATGTTCGCTCATGGAGTTGGAGCCAGAGGAGCCAAAATCAGAATCATTCCCGAGGCTATGTGGGTTGGGAGTGGGGAGGATATATGGGTCCATCGTACAGGCGAAAACTGCTGTATTGCAATTAAACCAACTAATGATGGTACTCACCATTAGGGGGGAAGCAAGAAAATCTCTACCCCGTAGAGATCAAGAGTTGGCATTTACTAACGTGGGAAACTCAGCTTCATCATCGCCGTAATAGGTCTTCCGCAGTCGTGGATCTGGATCGTTCCAACACTGCGCAGGACTCAACCATTCATTTGTAGCTTCCCGGGAACCCATGGATGTGAGTGGTAGATCTTTATTGGAAGACCAAGCATTCACAAACTCGAGCCCGCTGCTGAAGAAGAACTTGGGGATACCGACGGTCTATATAGATTTCCAGAACCTCGAGCGAGATTCAGAGGCAGGCCACACGCCTTATCTTACTAAGCTGGAAACATCTATATGAACTCCCTTGCTCTTCATCAAACGCTCCACACTTTTGAGATTCGCGCGCCACCGAGCGGGCCGAAATCACACGGCGGCTACAAATGTCTGGGGAGACTTCAACATCTTTAGAGACGTCCATAGATGTTGGACTTTGGTTGCTGTATTGGGGATCCAAACAGTACAGACATGTGCGATGGCGCGGTGTGGGCGGACCACATCCATGGTATCGACGACTCCATGAGTGGTTCGAATCACAGTAGGAAACCCATGCATGGTCCTGATTGTCAAAAGCATGTATACACACGGCACGTAATGGGTTGGGCGGAGAGAATTTCTGGGCCATGAATCTGGAGAAAGAGGCTGTACCATTTTGGAATATCTCTATCTCAATGAAGGCTTTCATTTTGGAAAAGCGATGAAGCCCAGCATCCTCGGAGTATGTGTGATGACGTTGAGTTCAGGTAGTTCCATGCATCAGCATCTCGTTCGGAGTCTCTATCTCACTCTTCCAGAAGTACCATGACACTTTTATGGTTCTTGGTGCGATGAGTATACGATACCAATCATTTCCCCTAGAGGACCCAAGGCTGCCAAACTCATCACACCCTTCGTCTGACTGATGATGGATCTGTATCCTGCAATTGTGATGTAGAGGATGTTGGAAAATACTCGAGCGGTATTTATATGCAATAATCTAAAGACTCTGCCAAGTTGTCACGAGCTCCCCTTATATAAGCCACTAGTTTTCGATGCCTCCGAAAGGCCTATAAAAGCCCCTGCTCCTTCCAGAGCTTCCACCTTACTACGGCTTTAGCACGCCATGAGGATCTCTTTTGAAAATTCCACATAGCTCGGAAATGACATTCAATGTTCGTGCGGGGATCGAAAACCCCACCTATAAATACTTGATGTCTTCGTTCCGGACGCGGGGATCCACGGGCTGGCATGCTCTGAGGGCCAGCACAGTTGGCATCGCCTTGATGTGGCGCTGGGTGTGTTTGGCGTATCGGATCTGTCTTGATGGAAGGACGACTGGGTATTCGATGAACTGGAGGTTAATGATGAAGTTCAACAACTGGTATTGGTCGAGCTCGTCGTCACTAGCCAAAGCCATCGCTCTTGAAAAGTCTTTCCAACTCTTTTTTAACCAGGTTTCCACGAAACATAGTCTTGATTTCGTGTAGGGTATTGGTCTCCAAACCCAGGTGCTCCGCAAGCCCCACGCATGGAAGTGAGAGGAGGCATGTGTTTTTGCACTCTCTTTCGCAGGCACAGCCATGGCGGAGTTCTCAACGCTGCTTTTGAATGGCAGTAAGGAGAGAGAGCTTCATGGCTGAAGATGTGAGGTAGGAGAAAAAGAAGCGACGCGGTCTTTATATGCGAAAGTAGATGGAACCGATCTATGTGATCTTGTTGCAAACGTTGTTACAGAACGTCTTCATCACTACTTACACATCATAAATGCAAACCCCGCACCCCCAGCAGCAGCCCCTCCAACTAAAACCGCCTGTAAATTCGACAGTCCCATGGCCTTCAACGTCGCAGCGGCACCAATAGCTGCAGCACCCATCACAGCTACATTTCGTCTCTGCATCAGCATATGGTTCTTATTCCCCCAAGCCAATGCGAGCCTTTCCTCGATCTTCCTAATTCCAGCAGTTTTCGACATTGAACCAAAATCATATTTTGTCGACGAATCAATGCGAAAGCTCGTTGCAACGCCCTTATGAGTATAATTGTTGTCAAACCAACTTCCATCTTCCCTCGCGCGCTTTTGCATGTAGTCCGTCGTCAATTCGTGTACGTACGTCAAGTCATCGCCCGAGGACAGGTTCATCGAGTAAGATGTCTTCCCGGTACTATCAACTAAGAAGTAGTGGTCAGGTATATAACCATCCAGAGCTATGAAAACGATTTCTCCATCCTCGGCATCTAACTTCCCGCTGTTAGCTAGCTCGGGGTATTTCCCCGCAAGATTCCAGGTTCGGCTCCCGTCGGACCAGAGAGCTACCCATGCGCCGTTGGCGCCGAGAGCGACGTGAGCGGGATCTTTCTCATCTTCAACTTCTTTGATAGCGGAGGAGAGGCTGGAGGGGATGGCGTGGTAGATGTGGGAGGTGCCGCAGCGGGCGAAGTAGCTACCATCGGGCCCGATGGTGAGGGATACTTGACGAAGCTTAGAAATGCTGCCAGCATAAGTTTTTTGAAGCCAGTTGTAGAGCCTGCGGTAGGCCTCATTGGACTTCACCCCTGTATCTAGGTTAAAATGGAAGTCTAGAAGTGCAATGAACTTGTACGGCGGATGATAAAGAGAAGCAGGGGAGATTGAATAAGTACGAACATGCCTCTGCTTCTCCCGCTAGAATGGCTATGCGACATAGTTAGTATTTCCCATTAAAGCAAGAGAAGATCATTACTTCTATTCTCGTCACAAGTCGTCCACCCAAGAATAGCTGCGCCATTTTCTTTTTCGCCGCCAATAAACCAGCCATCATTATGCTTAAGAGCTGCTACAATAGGCAGCCCTAAATTCAACTTGTCGATTTTATCCGCATATACTGCACGACCGTGACTGCAGAATATCAGAAGCGTGGACTTCTAATATGCGGTCTGAGTTCGGAAAGCTACGTACTATCTCCACGTTCCTCTATTTCGGATGAAGTATGCGCGCTTCGGTCCAAAGGCAAACTGCATTTCCAGAGACGGCGTGAAACTCTGATCTTTCGTTGCCTTCTCTTCAACTGCATCTTTCTCTTTCTTTTCGGGTTCCTGGACTGCATCTTTCTCGCTCTTTTCGGGTTTCTGTGCTGGTTTGTCGTCTTTAATTTCTGTCATGATGAAGAATGAGATCGCTAAAGAACAAGTATTCTAATGAGAAAAAGAAGGCATATGGAAAATGAGAAGAGAAGAGAAGAGAAAAGAAGAGAAGAGGATAAGAGGTATCATAACATGGTGTCCCGTGAACAGCGTTGCATATTTCCCCGACGTGGTGCCTAGATTAACATATGTGGTGACGAGCCGACGTCACTCCGCATTTCGTGGGGGCTGAAATGAATCCTTGCCTATGTCTGGATCGCCATCAGATTGCTTGACTATATCAATTCGACGGTGCCCATAATCTGAACAATAATTATCTTATAAGACGTAAGACAGCCGTTATGTTGATTAAGTGTCGATAGGAAGGGTGAGTGTGAGGTTCGACGAGCTCACTCTAGGCCGTAAATGGACTAGGGCTGTCCATCTTCTTCATCATCACCCGCCTTTAATTCAACTTCGTGATAGCGCTGCTTGACGCAGCATCTACTAGAGATATGTCGTGCGATTTCGCTCAGAGACCCACAAGATGTGCTCCTGATAGAAGGATTTTCATTTCACTCACAAAAACGTTGAAAACGGCCTCGACTTACCACACCGGGCAGACTCGGCGACCTGCATACCGGAGTTTAAGGTAGTGGACGGGCCTATCCCACCTCTCACTGCGGCTCGTACGAATGGTGATGGTATACAAAGATGGTATGGGTCAGCCATGGAGTAATATCTAAACTCAATACCTCTACTTATACTATTACTATATCGAAGCACTTGTCAAGCATTTGTCCTAAACTTGTAGCAGGATTGACTCCTTTTGATCAACCAAATATACACGAGATCCATCATGACTTCTGAAACTCCAACTACTTCAAAGGGCTTCATGGACCCTGATGGTCCTACTGGCAAGCTCTGCACTTGGATTGAAGGTCTCACGCTCGATGACGTGCCAGAAAAAATCAAGATGAGGGCAAAATACCTTATTCTCCATGGAATAGGCTGTGGTCTCGTCGGCGCACATCTAGCCTGGTCCGAAACAGCCGTCAAAGGCGTCGTCGACATGGAAGGAGAAGGCAAATGTCATTTATGGGGATGGGAGAAGGTACACAGAGCCTTCAAATTTCATTATCAAATCATGTTAAAGTCCTGACACCTCCCAGTCCCTCGCCTCCCAGCATCCCTCCTAAATAGCACTTTCATCCAATCCTTCGAACTTGACGACTGGCACAGCGACGCTCCCTGCACTCCAACTGCATCATTCTCCCCGCGCTCTTCGCAGCCGTCGATCATACAGCCTCCAGCTCCCCCATTACCGGCCCTCAACTTCTCCTAGCCACGATAATTGGCTACGAAACCGGTCCCTGCATCGGCCTCTCCCTCCACGGTGCCAACATGCTAAGCACAGGCTGGCACAGCGGCGCCGTCTTTAGTCCACCCACCTCCGCCACCGCAGTCAGCAAGTTGCTCTCGCTACCCTCAGCGCTGATTGAAGACGCGCTGGGAATTGCATGTACGCAAGCGGGCGGTCTCCTGTCTGCGCAATACGAATCCATGGTGAAGCGGATGCAACACGGCTTCGCGGCGCGAAACGGCTTATTTCCCGCCTTGATGGCGAAGAGTGGGTATGTGGGTATTAAGAAAGTATTTGAGCGGCCTTATGGTGGCTACTTGAGTTGCTTTGGGATGGGGAGTGGGAAGGAGCCTCCTTACCTCGAGGACGAAGTCTGTAAGGAATTAGGCGAGAAGTGGCAGACGGAAGGGATTAGAGTGAAGAAGTATGCGGCGATGACTGGGATGCATGCTACTATTGAGTGTATTGCTGCACTACAGGAGGAGTATCCGGAGGAAATGAGAGATGTGCAGGGGATTCGGACTTTGTTGATTGAGTTGGGAGAGGCGGCGTTTAAGCATGGTGGGTTTGATGTGGAGAAGCCGGTTACGAGTACTGGGGCGCAAACGAGCAATATCTACGTCGCTGTAACTCAACTTGTTGGCAGGCAGGTTCTACCTGCCCAATTCAGCGAGTCACACTTGAAACGAGATGGAATCTGGGAGCTAGTCGAAAAGACGACTTGCAAGCGAAACGACGAACTTAGGAATTCGTATCGGACTCGAGCGACGGTGGAACTGGAGGGAGGAAAGAGAATGATGAAGATCATTGAGGCGCCGAAGTCGGTTGCAGTGGGATTGTCGAATGAAGAGATTGTAGAGAAGTGGAGAGCTCTCACTACGACGGACATTGATGAGGCGAGAGCAAAGATGATCGAGGAGATGGTGCTGAACCTGGATGGTCTGGAGAATGTGACAGAGTTGGCGGAGTTGCTGAAAAGGAAGACAAAGAATCCGATTGCTGGATAGGATCTGGGGGGTTGCTGGTACAAGATTTCAGTTGGTGGGCAATCGAATACAGAAGAGGTAAAAGGAAAGATTTTGGAGATCGAGCATGTTTTCTTTGGATTCATCAACCTTTATTTGTTAAGAGATAGCAACGATGCTCAGCAGTATGCAACCACTTTGCTTGCTCCTGTCCCTACAAGTCCGTCAAAATATGCCAACAAGACATCTAAATCCAACATGTCCACTAGTCCAAGGGTTGGATTGGAGCTCCGCAAAACCTGGCCACCCCACAATATTCTGACAAATCTGTTGCTACCGCGACCCTTCTTTTGATATATTTCGAAGACTACCTCGGAACCCATACCAGGCCAGACCATAACATCCACCTGTAGAATGCTCAGAAGACGAGAAACAGATCCGTCATGCGCAACATTATGTCGGTAGATCACAGGACTCTTGCCGGAGATATTGTCTCTGATATTCTGGGCGAGTTCTGCGATCCAGACACCATACGAGCCCACTGCAGCTTGCAAGGACGACGGTGAATCCCGGTAAATGAACGAATATTCATATTGTCCAAGTCTGTATACTTCATTGGCTTCGCTCTGGGTGACGCAATTGGCGGTATTATTGATGTTGCAGGGCAGAGGCTTGCTATGGCATTGACGCGCCGAGAGATTGTCGAAGTAGTGATCGAAAGATTTGTGCCAATCGGTTGAAGCAGGTGATACACCAGAAATGCTATCTAGATTTGCATATAATGAACTTGCAGCTGTCAAATGCGCTGTCCATGACGGCGAAGTACTGCCCACACCATAGAAGCTGTACAAACTTGATGCTGCAGTGCATGTATATGCAGGCTCGAGTGAATCGACTGAAGTTGGTTGGATTTTAAGAGCAACGGTCTTCGAGGTCTTATACATTCCTTCGATAAGCATACCAGCGACTTGGCTTGTTATAACGTTGTTGGTCACTCGGTAAGAGACTTTGTCGCCCATGTCACTTGGGAGGAAATGGAGCAGGTCGTGGTATACGCCATACAAATCCTTCCCGTGCTGCCAGGAATCATCAAGGCCTTCTCGTGTGATTTGGGGAAACTGGCAGGTTCCATTGAAACCAGTGGGTGCGAATGGATTTGTATTCGTGGTGTATACGCTCCAATATGTTGAGGCGGAAGAGTTCCCTTCCGGGTTCAGAGGCTGTCCGTAGTAGAAAAGACCCTCATCTGAGCATGACCAGGTATATGACTCTTTGGGGAAGGTATTGGAGGCATAGGGCGTTCGCTTATGATGTCTATGGATCTAGAACGGGTAGCAGTCAGCCTTGTCCTCGTATACCCCATTACAGATCACTTACCACCTCTACATACTCCAATTCGTACTCCTTGTCAGCAATCGGGTACTCCTCTTGCCTAACATGAGGCATGTTACACCAATTGTACGTCCCGTACTTCGTCCCAGGTGGTAGCTCTGAGCTGTTGAAAATGAAGCCGTGGATTCCAGTGTCATTGATCACGCTAGAGAGGTCATTGATCCAAGTGGCATTTGGTGCATGCCAGCTAAGACTAGCATTCGTACTCTGGGCATTTGCCATCGGAAGCCATAACAATGGTAGGAGATATTCTGGAGAAAACATGATTAGATTATACGCTACGATAATGAACGTGAGAGCTGCCGTAGACGCGAGGGCAACAGGTACGAATGAAGGACCATGTTGCATGTCTTATATGGTCGAAACCATTGACAACTTTCATCGCGAATCGAGGAAGGCGTTGGAGCGTAAGGAGCGCTAGATGTTGATGGAGTGATGGTAGATGAACGTGTTGGAGATTGATGAGGCCATTGGCTTCTTGCCAAGTTTGTCAGCGAGAGTGACAAGCCTCGTCACGGGAGAGCTTCTTTTGACTTCAACACCACACTTCAACCGTAATCTTGTACAGCTTATCTTTCGAACAACTCCATCAATTGAATAGTACCTTCTTGTTGAACCGAGTGCGAGGTTCAAAAACCTACACGTGTCTACAATGGAGGTTGATCGGGTCACTGCACAAGACGTAATCCAATTCCAATTGTCACATAATTCGAAATTCGACCGAGAAATCCGTTACTTGCAGGTACTGCGAAAAACTTTCCTTAAGTCTCACTCAGCTTGTCAGTGCGTCTTGCTAGGAATGCGTAAAGCGTAAATCTATGCATCTCTCAGTGCAGCATTCCCAGTCCCCTGTTATCTTCCAAGAATCTTTCCGAGAAAGCAACCATGCGGACCAATCTCCATCGTGGAGGAGCTGTAAGGCTATACAACAAGCTCCAATCATCGCTTTCCCAACCCTGAAGGCCCGTTTTGATGGCGGATCTCTGCCCGCGACGGGTATGAGCTAGCTCTGCGGGGTGCATCGATCCATTCCACGCCGCTTTCATCATCATATCAACTGACCATAACAACCACCTACATCCCAGCGACCCAGCGCACAACGATGGGTCAATGATAGCTTAGCTTTTCTCCGCTCGAGTGCTGCTTCTGGTGGTATATATTTGTTGCGCGCCGTCTCCTCCTTAACATATTATCACAAACTCATCCTTCATCATACCTTCACAGTTTGGTGCAGCTGTGACAACTTTCTTATCTGTTCAAAATGCCGTATTTCGGTCTCAAAGGGAATTGGCTTACCTTCTGGGTGACGGTCGCGTGTGCGACTGATATGACCCTGTTTGGATACGATCAAGGAGTATTCGGTGCGACTTAACTGAATGAGCTGCAATTCGACGCTCTACTAATATGCAAATCAGGAGGCGTCCTCGTTACGCAGGACTTCCTTGATACCCTTCATCTGACTGGAAAGACTACCTTACAGAGTACTGTAACGGCTCTCTACGATATCGGTTGCTTTCTTGGTGCTATTTCTGTTATCTTCATTGGAGATCCACTTGGCCGGAAGAAATGCATCTTAGTGGGAACAACTATTATGAGCATTGGTGCAATCCTCCAGATTTCAGCCTTTAGTGTGACTCAGATGATTGTTGGGAGGCGCGTTTTCCCGTTTCACGGCTCGTTCGACATATACTCATGGGAAGCAGAATTATCGCCGGTATCGGGAATGGAATAAACACATCGACAGCGCCTGTTTGGGTAATTGTCCACTTTCTTACTGCTCTCGTCCAAGCTAACATCTGCAAAGCAAGGCGAGACATCAAAGGCAAGTTGGCGAGGAAAACTGATTGTGATCGAAATGATTATGAATATTGCTGGTTTCTCTCTCTCTAATTGGATGACCTTCGGATTCTCCTACGTCGGCGGCCCCGTGTCATGGCGCTTTCCACTTGCCTTCCAATTCATCTTCATCTTCATCCTCTATGGGACAGTTCCATGGCTTCCCGAATCACCTCGTTGGCTGATTGCCAAAGGTCGATTTGACGAAGCGGATCAGATTCTCGCAGATCTCGAGTCTACCGATATTGATGATCCTTTCATCATAACTCAGGTCAAGGACATCCAATGGTCAGTACAATACGAACGCGAAAATTCTGTCAGCTGGGGAAATCTCCTTCGAGGACGCACCGGTGAGAAAGGAGGCACATGTACGATTCGAAGGTTGGTCCTTGGCATGGGTACCCAGGCAATGCAGCAACTGTGTAAGCCCACCTGCACATCTGTGATATAGCTGTATTCAGCGAGACTGACCATCATTCTCAGCTGGGATCAACGTGACTTCATACTATCTACCAACCGTCCTTATCGATTCTGTAGGCCTCTCAAACGAAATGGCTCGTCTTCTCGCCGCCTGCAACTCAGTTTCCTATTTTCTCTTCTCTCTCATCGGTATCCCCAACGTTGAGCGCTGGGGTCGACGTAAAATGATGATGTATGCGGCGGCTGGCCAGTGCTTTTGCTACATCATTATTACTATCTGCATCAGATACAACGAGCAAATGTCGTTACCAGAAGCGACACGTGTAGGATGGGCTAAAGGCTCAATCGGTTTCTTTTTCCTCTACTACATTTTCTTCGGTATCGGATGGCAAGGTGTGTTGAAATCTTGAAGCCCCTAACCTTCTAGAGGCTGGTGATTGACTACCTAAACAAGGTGTCCCATGGCTGTATCCTACCGAGATCAACTCGCTCTCAATGCGAACCAAAGGCGCCGCACTAGGCACAGCTACAAACTGGTAAGCCAACTCTCATGCTCCACATTTCTTGAGATATGGATGCTTACACAATGAAAGGATATTTAACTTCATGGTCGTCGAGATTACTCCGCCCGGTATCAAGTCCCTAGCTTGGAAGTAAGTTTTAAGATCCTACCAACTCCGGACATCTGACGTACTAACTCATTATATAGGTTTTACATCATCTGGTGCGTCTTCAATGGCGCCTTTGTCCCAATCGTCTATTTCTTCTATCCCGAAACTGCGGACCGTTCTCTTGAAGACTTGGATCGCTTTTTCGCTGGCAATGCACCTCTCCTCGTCTTTCGTGATAAGGAAGCTATCAGCTCAAAGCGGCCTCAGCAGTATATAGAGAATGAGAGAGAGGAGGTCAGGAGGAACAGCAGTGTGGATGCCACTCGGGCGGCGGAAGCCTATAGAACGTACACACTTGAGCAGGAAAAGCGTAAGGGAAGTGTGATGGGAACTGACCCTGAGAAGGGCGAACATCATGAAGTTGTCTGATGGCTATCCATGTGTGATGGCCAGCAAAGTGGAGAAACTTGTCGAACACGCATGGGAAAATGCGGACGGTCTGCAATGGAAATACAGCGTAAGATCATTCTTTTGGTGTTATTCTAGGTCAAACAGAACGTATATGCATGCTTTTGTTGTGTCAGTAACGAATGCTAAGAAATTGTTCAGAAGGATCAGTGTTGCTATCAAAAGTGAAACCTCCATAGACGTGTAAACGACGTTGAAGTGTCCCTGAAGCTAGAATCCATTCGGTATAGTTCGGTGGCTGACCTTGTCCGCCGAGGTTTTGACTTTGACTCTTTTCATACGTGTTGGTGAAACCTATCACGACTCATTTATCCAAGTTCGTTTGCTGCCTCACGACTTCACTCCCCCTTGCCTACTCAATACGGCTACCAGATTCAGAATCTGCTTCTTCGGCAAGTTAACCAAACACCACTTCAATGAGGAAACCATAAACTAATCTAGACAGGTCTGACCTGTCACATATGAATTGATGATACTATCCAGAAGAGCCGGCGTTACTATCAGGATTAGACTCATCCGGAACCGGTGAAGCTACACCAAACTGGCGCTACATTCCGCCATAGAATAAACCAGAAAACCCGATTGCCAACCATCGCCGACTTGATTTGCCTCATGCCGTAGTGCATGTGAAAAATACCCGTCGCTATCAATCGTCCATGAAATGCATAATAACACCAACCTGCCAACACTTCGTCCCAACACTCATGCGGTATCGTAGCTCTGAGTGGAGTGCTAGTATGGGAGTACATTGTCTAGTTCGGAGGGTGAAGTATCACGAACTGTCCGCCTCCTACGGCCCTGTATGGTGCATGGACAGGTAGAGGTTGCATAACGAACGGCATAGCCTGCACGCCTCCCGGATCCATGCCAGCCAATCTGAGCATTTCTTCAGGCGCGGCTCTCGCCAGCGGACGGTTATGGATACACCAAGATTCGTGGGTTTGTCTCGGAAGGTAAGGACCACGACACTCCCAACAGAAATGGTGACCGCAGCGATGGCCTAGCAAATTGAATAGGTTAGTTCTGGAAGCCAACTCCATAACTCCAATAACACAGACTTACAGTGCATATGGTCACATCCTCCATCCTTTTCAATCTTGATCTTGCAGTTAGGACATTGCTTGGAGATCTTCGCCACCAATTCTGCTGCTGCCTTCTCCTCCGCCGCGATGGCCTGGCTACATTTATGACCGGTGGTCCAGGAGCGAGAGCAATGCTTGCACGTACTGTTCTTGCAGTATGGACATTTGAGTTTGTTCCTGTTGCAGTCGCCGACGGAGAAGTGGAGGCCGCATTCGGGGTTCAAGCATGCCACAAATTCGGAGTCCGTTCTTAGGTGGGTTTTGAGGAGACCTGAGTCCCAACTATGGAGGATGTTAGCGAACGATTGAGTATGAGGGAGATTGACGATGATGCAAATCGAGGCTGGAAACACTTTCTGATTTACCGCCCAGCGAATATCAGACACAAAAGTGTTTGCGATTTCCGGCAACGGCGCGATCCGAACAGATGCATCCAAGGTGTTTCGCAGAGCCCGAATCGCCAAAAGACGACAGGATCTCAACAAGAGCAGCGAAAATGCTGAGAAGTTGACCACGACTTGCATCATCGACGAAGAACCAAACACTCAAAAGGACAGATACTTACGCTTCAACAATCGACATAGCAGTAGCTACCTTCCTGATATACGCATGCTCCAACTCACCACCACAGCCTCTCTCGCCGCAAGTGATAGCTGCAAACTGGTTGTCCTCGATCTTCATTCCTATATGCTTGGTGATGCACATTTTGCAGACCTCAGCCATATGCGCGCACGGGGAGATCTTCTTGGAAGGAAAAGAACGAAGTGACTTCGACTCGATGCACCAGGTACACTGTCGCTTGACCGGTTCCTGCTTCTCTTTTTGCTTCGGCTTGCTCTTCTCGATCTTCTTGATATCTGCCTTGATCTTCATCTGCGAGTTGGTTATCGCGCCTCGGGCCGTAGCAACCTTCATCGCTTTCTCCGAGATCTTGCGAGCAGATCTACGCGCTACCGCTGGGTGAGCGGCGACATGGATATTGTCGCGCACCTTGGTCGATCGAGTCTTCGGCGCCATCTTGTCGTGGGACGGTGGTGCTGCCGTCCAGTCGGATCTGGCGTGGGCGGATGGTGTTGTCGTGTCGAGGGAAAACAAGAGCGTGGCCGCGTTGTTGAGATATTTTGGCCTGGCAACCTTCAAGTGAAAGATTGGTCCGCCTCACGTGGTCACGAGATTCGGCATTCACTTTATGTTTGGGGTGTTTGGCTATTGTTGGCGCGGGGAGTTGATGGTGAACGGAGGTTGAATGAGGTTTCACTTGAGGTGGAGGTGGTGTTCACTTATTGTTTGTGGAGATGCCATGGTATTAGTGCAGAAAGTAGAACCTAACCTGAAGCCTTGATCGTTTCGATGATTTCCCAAACCTTATAGATAAGTAATGCCTTTAGGAAAAAAGAAGAAGTGATGTGATTCTTGAGGGCTGACTGAAAAAGAAACCCAAGCAAAGAACTTTTGTAGCCCGAACCCTCTTCATAGTAAAAGTAGACAAATCCAAGATCCGCAAAAGCCTGCAACTTCAGTAAATCCGACTTACGCAACCGACCAAAGATCAGCAATGTATGCCATGTTCGTAGCTTGTATCTAGCAATGCTCTTGAATAGAGCATCAAATGCAGCCTTTGAATGTTATTCAGGTCGCCACACTACAAAACCTCATAAAATACTCCTAGACCAGTTCGATCTCAGATGCCATTCCAAATGTCAGAAGCTTCTCCAATGGCTTCTTGAGCATTCTCCGTGGCAGTCGGTCTGAAACCAGCATAGTGAATGCAATTCTTACGATGATGATGATTCCCTCGGCTAAAGATCCTGTCATAGGCCGCAAGGCATACAAAGCAAAACTCGTGACCGCACTTGCCTGAAAAGCCACAACTATTCGTTAGAAGATGCAACGACCGTGTAAGAGGTTATGTATCCAAGTAATACGTACATGTCATATGATCACACCCGGATCTCTTCTGGATCATCCAGCCACAACTCCTCTTCGGACACTTCTTGAATTTTCTAGATTTGAGTAGGTCCTTCGTCTTCTCATCCGCTTCACGGTTCGCCTTCGCCAGAGCTTGTTTGTGCTGTTCGCAGGTCACTCCTTCATGCCATGGAGTATCACAGGTAACGCAATATTTTGTATGGCAGCTCTCGCACGTGAAGATCGGAGAATCATCTCCGGTGATATGGAAGTGGCCGCCAGAGCAATTGGCTTTCGGGCATGGCATGAATTCTGGCATTGAGCGGAGGAGTTGGCGGTTTAGAGTTTCGTCGTACCTAGAAGTGTCAGTAGGAGATATTTTGAATGAAGGAAAGTGGATGAGTGTACAATGCGAAGTCGAGAGGCGCTGCGTGCTTCATGACGTCCTCGTGCTGAAGTGTTTCGTGGCAATCTGGATCTAGGCATGCCAACTCGGTCTTTCCAGTCGATATCTGTGCAGAGAGAGACTGCTTTATGCAATCTCCACAGAACGGGCTACTGAGAGTGCATTTCTGGGTGATTCTTCTTGGAAAAGCGCTACGATCTTTTGATTCAGCACAGATATCGCATTTCACTGACCGATTCCTCCCCAGCACGGCTGCAATGTGCCGTAGGTCAACCCCTCGATGCCGTTCTATACTAGCTTGCAGCTGTGCTTGGGATCGCTGGCTCGTTGCTTGGAATCGCGTGCGCGCTGATTCAAACCTGGCCCCAAAGCTATCCCCTTCTTTGTCGTCTAACTTGCGTTTGGAAGCCGTGCTCTTCATGGCGCAATGAGGTTCGGAATCGTGCTGGGTTGCAGAGTATCACTGAGACCTGAGTCGTCCGTGGTGTTTTGGGTGAAGTTCGTGGGTGTGGAGGTCTTTACTGAGAGAGATGTAATTGGCACACAGTCCAGTTGGTGAAGATTTGGATTTCATAGAAGAGAAGAGGTGAGAGTAGATTGAAAGTAGTGAAAGAAGAATACGCCTCAGCCCTAAGAAACCGACTTTAAGACGCTTGCCCAACGACTGAGGAAGTGAGACGCCGTCTCAGCTCACAGATAATCCAAAAATGTTGAAGATCGTGGTGAAACCAACCCACATCAATACCTCGAAACCAAAGTAGTTGTAAAGTCAGTGGGGCCTCTCCGCCGATGATACTGACTCAACCAGAAGTCCAGCCGGATGAAAGTGTAACATCGATGCAGAGGAGCGCAAACCGCTTCAGCTCTCCTTGAAGCCCAAAAATAACAATATATTCGCTATTTCGCGCCTCAAGAGACCCTTCCTATCCCATACCCCCTTCAAACCAAACCTGCGGCCACGGAATGCCTGACAACCCTGTAGAGGAGCACTTCTCCCTCAACCCTTTTCCTGGATTGAAATTGACCACATATACGAAGGCGAAGAATCCGTGAGCATGGAATCATTTCGATAATGTGCGTTTGCTTTTTGATAACGAATCGTAGAGGCGGAAAGCCCGAGATGCAATCGAGCGTGGAACTGTAGGTGGAATGGCAATCTGGAATGCTGGAAGGGCAATATGGGCCTTGGGACAGGATCGGAACTAATAAGTAAGGTGAGAGTAATGCAGGGATTGAAGCTTACAAGAACTCTGTCTGATTACATAGCGTAGATTGCTAATATCTGCGCCAATTTAGGGGAGGGGATATACCATCTGGACTCGAGAGAAGCCAAATAGGTCCAGCTTAATCTACCGAAAGCTTTCAGGATTGGTGGGGTTTTGACAGAAGTTTGAAAGTCTTCGAAGCCGTTCCCAGGGGAGCCATATGATTTGAGGATGGGAACATTTGGTGAATGAAGAACCTGCTGTGTATTCTGCATGAGGTCGTTCCACGCGTACCCAGAATACTCACCCAAACGAGAATCTAGCCAATTCCAGGATTTTCCATTGTGCTTTTCCAATGCGTGAACCTGAGGCTGGTGTCTCGGAATGCTGGCAAGCATTCACTTGCAAGCGCAAACAAAGCAAGGCTGATTTAGCTGGTCGTAAGAAATCGGGGTGATTTCGTGAATAGACTGTCAAACCGCGAAGTGGTCGCTCTACGAACTGTCAACTGAATAAGTTAGTGCGGGTCGTAGACGACGGCAAGAAAGCGCAACTGAATCACCAGTTTCAGTCCCCATAAATGCTGCTCGTCGTCCTCCAACGCACCACACTCAACCACGCAGCATCGAAATCTTCTCGACCACCAACCCAAGGAGCGGAAAGCGCCCAAGTAAGTGGGAGAGGCAGTCCTGCGTCGTCTAAAAAGGTCACATTCTCCCTCCTCTTTCCCTCTCCTTTTTCTCCATTACCGCATGCACGCGCCAAGAAAGTGAATGTTCACTAGTGCCTTGGGTCATTAGTGCCTTCGGTCATAAAATCCTTTCTCCAAACTCTTCCTCAACACCACCACACAACCGCTACAGCTGACTCCAAAACATACCCTCTGCAAACCCTGCCAGGGCACTGAAGGCGCTAGTAAGGTAAGTTTCACCTTTTGTACATTCGATAAAGACTGCCTCTTCTCTCCCTCTTCTTTTCTCCAACTCTTCCCCAACAGCACACGCCGCCACCTGTAGTCAACTCAATTGCAACCACCACCCAACAAAAATTCGCACAGCAAGCCGCAAGCGAGTGGAAATTCACCACTAGCTCCCTCGTCTACGAAGACAGCTTGTTCCCTCCTCTTCCTCAACGTCATGCTCAAGTCCAACACCTGCACAATCCACCACCACCTGCAACCAATCAGACTCACTGACAAGCCAACCTTAGGATCCAGGCAAGCACACCTGCACAATGTCTACTCACAAAAGTGAACATTTACAACCCCATAGCAGGTCACATCACATGCGAACTCACACGTGCAACTGCACGGACCATAAACCGAAATGGTATCTCCTCCCCTTCCACACGAACTCGAACTCATCAACTCCTCTGCAGGTCCACCACCACCACAACAACAACACTACACTGTCACATCAACTCTTCAACATAAGGGCCCTGGCCTTAGCAAACGCAATCAAGTATAACCTATCCCTCTTTCGCCAAGGCTAACTTAACTTAGGATCTCTTCAACCCAATTCATCACAACAACGTCGGATCCAACGTGGAAGCTCCTGGCCTTGGCAACGATTGAGTATATCCTTATGCTCTTCAGCCGGGGGCTGACTCCACTCAACAGATCTTCAACATCAACATCAACTACCACAACAATGTTGGGTCGCGGAGGGTGGGCGGGTACCGACCCAACATGGCAAGCTCCTGGCCTTGGTAATGATCGAGTATCTTCTTGTGCTCTTTCGCCGGTGACACCACGCAATATCTCAATATTTGAATAAAACAACATCGACAAAGACGGAGGCATCTGCCAATTCGGATGGTTGCCACGGGGCCTCGCGGGGGAAGGTGCGAGGCTCATTCTACAATAGTAGAATTCTTTTCCTAGAACGATCTATAATAGTGGAAGGTGGACATTTTGAATTGGACATCGACAAAGACGGAGGCATCTGCGGTGTCGGAGGTTGTCACGGAGCTACGCGGGGCAGGGGCGTGGCTCAATCTACAATAGTGGATTTCTCTTTTGGGCGGTTTGCTTTTGCGTTCGCGGAGGAGACCTGGGTGAGTGATGTGCTCGACCTTGGGTGAGTAGGTAGATTGGGAGGGCCTGAACACAACCGTACAGGGAGAGGCTCACCGGGCGTTGCGTTGGCTGGGGCGCGCCTTCGTTCATTTCATTCCAAAAAAAGAGAGAAAGAAAAAGAAAAAGAAGAAAGAACAGAAAAGAACAGAAAAAAGAAAAAGACAAGAGAAAAAAAGCAAGAGAAAAAACAAGAGAAAAAAAACAAAGAAAAAACATCAAAAACATCGAATAAAAAAAGACTAAAACCATCCCTAAAAACTATACCCAAAACAACCACACTCAAAAAAAAAAGAACTCATGGGATCCGCCAGCGCACTCCAGGTCCTATCGGCATGCCAGATATTCAAAAGGAACGTCCCGCCCCTGCAACGAAGACTCTACCGTAAGACGGGAATCGCCATTTGGATGCAGACACTGGCCTTTGACCAATGCCTTTGGGTAGCTTGGGGTTGTGCGTTTGGAAGGGTGTGAACCAGACTGGGCGGGGTAGGGGCCTGTCTCAATGATGAGTTGAGTGTTTGTGTTTTTTTAGGTTATGGAGAATGGGATTTGTGGGTTATTTGGGGGCGCTTGGAATGGTGGTTTGTTGGGGAATGGGTATTCTGTAGCTGTCGGTGCATACTTCTTTCTAAGGGCTTGATCGCCATCTGGATATGATCATTTGTCAGTTATGGGAATTTAAATCTGTGCATCGATAGAGAATAACTTACTTTTTTCTATATGTCTTGCGCATCTTGAACTTGTGCTGAGTTGTGTTGACCATGAAATGAAGTGGCAAGACACGAGACGATACATGTAATGAAGCTTGAAAGACCTTTCGAAACGAACCCTCTGTGGGGCATCTGTGAAGTACAGAATATGGTACATACTTATTCCTACAATTCCTTTTGGAACCCAAGGGCTTTTTACACGGGCGACCTACCTGAAGACGCCATCTGAATGTATCGTGTTGTACAAAAGAACTCCCCAGTATCATGCATGCGCCCGTCCTTCTACTCCAACAGATTAATAGGGTTCTGCTTCCTCCCTTTCCTCCCCGTCTTCTTGTCCTTCCGATCCTGCGCATACCGTCCACCCGTCTTAAGTCGAACATTATCCTTCAAAACACCCTGATCACCAACACCAATCTCAATGACGTTCTTCTTGGGCGTCCTCCTTCTTCCCTTCTTAGTCTCCTCTTCCTTCGGTTTGCCTAATCTCACATTACGGGGAATGCGGGTTTTCGCACCGAGTGCCCAGAGATCGCCCCATTGGGATTTCCGCGCATCGCGGTACGCCTGCTTGCTGAAGCTCTTGGGAACGGTCCAGCGCTCGAGTTTTCCGGAGGGCGTGCAGACGTCGATGACGATGTGACCTCTGCGCTTGAGGGCTGGAAGGATCATACGAGGTAGGCTGAGAGGGTTCACGTCCGTTTTATTGATAGGCTTAGAATCCGGTGACGGTTCTGCTTCGGCATTGAATTCGTGTCCTTCGAAGGCTTCTAAGGTGGCGTCCTCGCCTTGCACCACGCCTTTACCGAGGATGTCGTGTTCGGGGAGACGCTGATCCCGGCCGCGCTGGACCGCGATGTAGCTGAATTGAATGTCTTCATGGTTTCGGTCTTTTGCATCCAGAATCCTTTGAAGAAATGGGGGGCGAATATACCGTTGGCTGAAATAGCAGAAGTCTTTGCGCCCGGTGGCGACTCCTGTGGTATGGTACATTGGGCATACGGTATGGTTGGTACAGGGCGCGACGATCATCCCAGTCTCTTTCTTTGTGAATCTACTGCTCTCAAGAGTATCAGACAACTGGTCTTGTAGTGGATTCTCGATCTCAGTAGCGCCAGGCGAGGCGATATGCTTGTTGAGTAAAAGCTCTCGCGCTGCAGCGATAATTTCAAATCCTCTTGGCAGGCCCTTCTCAATAAGAATGAGAACTCCGCCATCAGGATTTAGCAACGACCATAACTTCTGAACCATTTCTTTCCGTTGATATTCTTGCCTCAATGACCAGAGAGTGTGAGGAGCTACGATAATATCGTACACTTTCCTCGGCTGCTGAGAATTAATTTCCTCTTCCGAAGGTACAGCATCGGGAAGACGCGGCAGGAAAGAGGTGTTCTCTAAGAGTCTACTCGCACGATGTCGCAGTACGTCAGATCCTGTGAGGACTGTCGCTTTACCAAGGGGAGTAGGACCTTGGGAGACGGCACCCGATTCATCATGCATGCGTTGCCATTCTGCTTGTAGCACTTCGCGCCATGCTACAACAGCCGCACCACCAGCTCCAGCATCCAGTATAAGTGGTCCACCTTCTTTCCTCATGAGACCCTCCAACCAAGATGAACCTAGCCTACGACGAATTTCCACAAGAGTGCTCATTACTGACGCATATGTACCAGGCATCACAGCAGCCATATATGCGTCTCCGGCAATGCTCCCAATATCACTAAGGGAAGGGTCTATCGGTATCGGTTTCTGCTCTTTGCCTTCGCGAGCGAAAGGAGTCGTAGCAGAGTGAGGAAGCCCAGGGCCACCGAAAAGCTTATGCGCGGTCTCAGAGAGGTGTTTATGGTTTGCACGAGTCAACATGGAGGCGATTGGATCGACAAAGGTTTCTTTAGGCAGATAAATCGTGGAAGGCGATGTTGAAAACCGGCCTGCGACGGTTAACGGGTGGGATCGCATGAAAGGTGCACCATCCTCTTGACCTTCGACGTCCTCGTACTCCTCTCCATATTCTGCAGGGTTGGTTTTCTCGTATATACTTTGATGATACTTTTCCTCTTTCTCCTCAGCTAACTGCTCAAGTTCTTCCTCTGATAGTATAGCTTCCTCCGCAAGGGTTTCTTCTACCTGCGCTTCAGAAGCAGTTGCGGAACGAAGATCGTCTTCGGAGTATTCCACCTCTTCTAGCCCTCCATCCTCTCCTTTCTGCAATAGTATAGGTGTCCCATCCTCTAGCTCTTCTTCGACTATTTCACTTCCCTCGGTGCGATCTATTGCCTTTGATGTCTCGGCGCTCTCGATTAGCACCGGAGTCCCGTATAACCTCTCATAGATAATGTATTCTGCTTCATTCAACTGCCCCTTTGGTAGTTTATCGCCAAATCTTTGTCTTGCATATCGTACAGATCTTTCAATGTCTGCGAAAGATCGGTATCCAGCAGGAATGGTAGAATCCTCACTGGGCTCGGGCGAATTCGATGTGGTCTCTGGTGTATTCTCTGACCTCCATGCCGCAGAAGAAAAGTGCCTGTGCTTCGAGTAGTACTGTATCGGCCGTAGTGATCGTTGAGTTGGTGGCAATCTGAAGGATCGGGGAAGGCGCTCAGGTACGGTAGGTTCGGCGGTGCTGCGAGCTTGTGAGGCGAGGAGTTTCAGCCTGCATGACAGACAAACTGATGGGAGAGACCTCGCCCTGAGCATATTTATGAGAGTGACCGACCTCAAGGTTTGTGTGAGACCAATTGGTGAGTTGGTGAGCCCCGAAGCTTTAACGGTGTGGTCGTCGTCGAAAAATGTCGTCCGCGTTTTGAGGGGCTATACCCTTTCGAGCATGAGAGCCCCAACCAATCAGTACCCAAACGACTCTAAGCACTCCTGCGGCGTCACGGAGTCACACAATAACCCACATTAACGTAGGCAATACATTAGGTAAGGGATTCTGTATGGCATTCATGGAGCACTCGTACCGATCACGCATTACGGCATCTCATGTGTAGGAAACTCGTAAATCGAAAAGCAGAAAACTGTTCTAGCCGTATGCATCCATCCATCGAGCCGACCACAATTAGAACCCGTATCAGATCGTCAACCTCCCCGGGAGCGGCCCTATTTGAGCCCTCCTATTATCCTCGGTATCAGATACCAACGTATGATTTACTAGCCATTGTGATCCACCTGACCCCTGCTTCCATGGCGAAAGTTCCAGCTGAACTTCCGTCTTCGTCTCTCCGAATCAAGTGATTGCAATTTAGTGATATTCGTCCCCTATAAAATCTGATAACCTCCCCAGTCGCTGGTAGACCATGCCAGGAGTGAAGTTGGGAAGGATGCTGGATGTAATGAGAAACAATTTGGGGGGAGGAAAAACACAAGTGCTGGGGGTGAATTAGTGTGAGTGGAGTGCCGTAAACAACCAAAAGAACCATGAATATCCTCAAAGATCCTGTCCGGTAAAACTGTTGTCTAGCATGTATGTTCGGTTGCAGAAACTAAGATCGGTTTGCTGGAAAACCGATAAGCCGTTTCGTGACGATCATATCGATGTTCCGAAGCCATTCCGCAATTGCATGCAATGTAGGACAATTCGAGAGTTAGCCGAAAAGCCGCCGAACATCCGAGAACCATGATAAGCGCAGGATAGTGAAAAGTCGTGAACCTGGCCATATGAAACTGAATCGACAAACAGGAGCCCGTGTACAGATCGAGAGGAATTAAGCAGCCATCCAACGTGGATCAAGGATGGCACTGCCGCGTTTCACATTCGTTGACTGCAATGGAGCGTCGCCTTGAAGCAAACGTCCACCCAAAGAGGAATTTGAAGATGCCAGATCAAAACTGCATCAAGAATCAATAGCCACCGGATGCATACTGATCCCCGCCGCCACGCTTTGATGACCGAAGCTGCCTGAACAGGAAGAACAGATTAGTAAGGTCTGAAGATGGCATCCCCCGCGCCAAGCGTCATCATCGAACACTAAACGCAGAGGAGAGGAGTCCCTTACAAGGATCAGATATGTCGAACTCACATTCCGGTACCCTCTTGACGCGAATTGACTGGTCCTCGTTTGGATGCGCCGGCAGCAGTAGTCGTACCAGCATTGGCAGCATTCGTGGTCGTGACATGACGACCACGGCCAGCCTTGTCCTCGGCATCATCGCCCTGGCCTTGGTTTCCGGCAGCCTGGGCAATGGCTTGAGCGTTCTTCTGGTACTTGTAGACAGTCCAGTCGAAGACGTAGTCATATTGGAATCCTTCGCGAACGAAGAGGTCACGGAAAATCTTGCGGAGGTAGGAGTAGTCCGGCTTGTCATCGAATCGAAGAGAGCGGGTATAGTTCAAGTATATGGCGAACTCGTTAGGGAAGCCACGGCAGAGAACCTCGGTGGGAGTGGTCATCTTCTTCTCCATGATACGGTCGTATTTCTGCTTCTTGGTAGCAGCCTTGAGTCCTTGCCATGGGAGGGATCCACGGCAGAAGTAGAGCATAACGTATCCAAGAGACTCCATATCATCACGGCGGGATTGTTCTATTTCAGTTAGTATACTCATAGCTTACGATTTGGGCAGATCCACTCACCAACACCCAAATGAGTGTTGATACTGGCATAACGAGCAGTACCAGTCAGATTCTTGTTCTCACGGTAAGGGATGTGGAAGTGTGTCTTCGGATCACGGTATTTCTTGGCTAGACCGAAATCGATAACGTTGACTTGGTTACCACGCTTGCCGATGCCCATCAAGAAGTTGTCAGGCTTGATATCACGGTGGATGAAAGATTTGGCGTGGATGTACTCGATACGGGAGATGAGCTGATCGGCGAGGAGGAGAACAGTCTTCAACGAGAATTTGCGGTTGCAGAAGTTGAAGAGATCTTCCAAGCTAGGGCCAAGGAGATCCAGGACCATGGCATTGTAATCACATTCGGTGCCGAACCAGCGTACAAATGGAATACCGACGCCGCCAGCGAGGGACTTGTAAACCCTGGCCTCATACTCGAGTTGAGGGTGTTTTGCTTTGACAGATTCGAGCTTAATGGCGATTTCCTCGCCGGAGATGATGTTGGTGCCTGTGTAACATAGTCAGATCAAACTCAGCTGCTCGAAGGGGACGTTGAGCTCACCAAGGTAGATGTCACCGAAGCTACCGCTGCCGATCTTACGGCCAATACGATACTTATTGCCGACTCGGAGATCCTAAAGCTAAGTTAGCCTTGTCTGACAACTATACTCTCGGCAGGCATGATTGAATCAATATTGCTAATGCTGCCAGTCCAACTGTGGAGTAACAACGTACCATTGTCGTCATTCTCGGAAAAGAGTCAACCTGAAGGAGGTTGTCCTAATGTGGGTGTGGTTTATGGAGGTTTCGACAGTATTCGAAGAGTGAGGGGGAAGTTGGTGTTGCAAGGAAGTTCAGCCTAGTTCGGTGGACCGGTCAGTGAGGCTTTGCCAACAAGGCGGTGAGTAAGCGGGTCACAACTGGCAGCCCAGCCAACGGAGGAGGTAGAACAGTTCAAAATAAGGGGAGTCGAAGGGAAGGGGTGAGTGACAGGTATCTTTGTCACAAGTAAAGGGCGTGAGGTGAAAGAACAACACACGTTTCACGAAAGACGTACAAGGCGTGAAAGCACAGAGGTCCCGACGATCAGCGGCTCAAGGGCGAGCTCCCGGCCGAGGCTGCGGGTGCAAGCGGTGGAAAGAGAAGAGAAAGAGACGGAAGCTGCCCGGTATTGAGCACGTAGCTTCAGCGAGAGACACTCGATGGTGAGTGTGAAGATGGGTGGATCGTGGTGGTTAGGTGAGGAGGAAGTTGAAGAGGACGAGCCCGCAACGAGACAATCAAGGTTCTCCCGCAACCTCGCTTGGGCTTAGTGCGATGGGCAGCGACGACCAGAGCGACGGGGCAGCTGAGCGCAGCCAGAGCACACTCTATTCCGCCACAAAGTCTCCGTGGATTTCGACAAGCCTTCTGGAATGAAGGCCGAGTTGCACTGCAATGAGTGATCGCATTCGTCGATGCTCTCTAAATGCCGCACACAATCTCAGACACTGGATCAAGTGCGGAAATCACGAGGCTGCTAAATTCAGCTCCTTGCGCCCTTCCCCTTTATGCGATTCACGACTGCTTTCCCCCCGTGCTGCTCTGCAAAGGTCACTCAGCATGACTACTGCAATCACGGCCGTCTTGACAAGATTGGATTATGGATCCCGAAACTCCCGTCTATTTCCAGCCATCGCTCGCACAATACAGTACTTCGTAAGTCCATGCAGCTGAGGGAAAGCCGGCAGCCCAAGGGCCCAGCCTTATAACATCCGTACCCTTTGACCCAACACTCTGGCGCCCACTAAGCCGATGGACCTTTTGATACAGCCGACCCACCTTCAACCCTTGAGCGAGTTCAAGATAACTTACTCAGCCTGATCAGAACAGTCGAGATCACAACGGAAAGTGACCTGTGATAGGGTGGTGACACTGTCCGCGTGCCGCTCCTACGCAGCAGCCAAATCAGAAGGAATCTGAGTCCTCTGCCTTTATAATCATTCCATACTCCTCGTTGCCTATCTTTGTAGTCCCCGCCTTCTGATCGCCTTCTGTCCCTTTTTCTCCACAGTCCGCGCTCCAACTTCGTTTCAGTCACTTGCCGAAAGAAGCCTCCGCTTCTGGGGTAAAACGATAAACCCTACGCATTGTTTCAATACAATAGTCGTACGTTTTCGTTCGCGGATACATCACCTCGCATTTGCAGAAGTGAATAGGCAAAATGAACGAAGCGCAGTTGTTGTCCCAATTGCCTATTCTGGCAAAAAGAACGATTCGTGAGTAAGGATGTTGTCCCAGCGATGGCGGTACACGTGGTCGGCCGATTGCGTACCTCAGAATTTCCACGCATTCCTACCTCCACCTACGTACCGTAACACGGTCTCCCGGTTGCAAGTGAATTCTTAATATTGTAACCCAAGACGGAGGTTCCCCATCTGAGCCACTCATCTGAAGCCACGAAAATGACGCATTCCTTTCGGTTCCGATCTTACCAGGGACTGTCCCGATGCTGCATTTAGCGGATCGTGCCGTTGGTTTGAGGCTTGATGCTCCGCTAAATGCTGGATGAACGGCGAAGTAGTTGAAACAAGCATTCCCAGTGAAGAGATCGAGTTATGATTTTCTCAAAAATGCGGCTTGGCGTCACTTTGATGCTTTGTCCTGCTTGAACATGCCAAATATTTTGCAGCATACGCCGGACACATCCATTATATAAGAGACTGTAGTAGTCTTCGAGATAAGAACGCACACATTCAGAATTGAGAGAGCGGTAAAAATCCTATTGGAAAAATCTATACAGTCGGCTCAAGCTGCTGATACCTCGACCTTCCATGTCACACAGCTATTGTACACTGTTTCCCAACCGAGCCCGCCCATCATATCAAATCCCCCAAATCATTATTTTCTGTATAGGATCTAATGGGCTTCTGGTGGTGCGTTTTTGAGGGCAGGGTTTCGTGGGTCGTTCTTATATTCATCGGCTAGAAGTCATATGGTTAGCCTGTTGCACAGGATATCGAGCACATTTGGATCTTTCGATGTTCTCAAAGAATAATGCAAATGAATGTGGTGCACTAACATGCTGCCAATGTGTTGGCGAAAGAATTGACGCCGTAGAGGATGACGAGGCCTGTGGATGTTCTGTCAGCTTTTGTGATATTTTCCCCATGCCATTGCTATCCATTCCCATCTCAATTGCGTCGGCTTTTATTCTGATTCGAGAGTTCGAAACCTTGGAGCCAGAGGGGAGAGGAGAATCGTACCAGCAGCGTAGAAAGGAGCCATGGGCCGGGCTAGAATGCAGAAGTTGTCAGCGTACAATCCTGTCTTCGCGATTTCTGGGCACCAATTGGGGCGGACAAGTAACATACCGACAGGCGCCGGGAACTTTCTACCAAGGAGAGGCATCTTTGGATGTCGATGAGAGGAGACGGGTGAGTTGGAGGATGTTTCGTGGCGTTGATGATGGATCTGTTGGGGCTCTGTGAAGGTTTCGGTTTTCGGTGATGAGGCTCGGCGAAAGCCGGACATGCCAAGAGATTATTCGCTGCTTTTGCTAGTACATGTTGCCGCTTTTGTTCGACATTGTAAACACACAACGCAGATTCACGATCGCGACACTGCATCTGCAAGCCAGTCGAAGAAGAAACCCTATTCTACGCAAAGGCCTTCTTTATCAAAACTTTACAAAGATGGCCTCCTCGTTGGAAGGCTGTGTCTCCTCTCTTCGAACCAGCATGCAACTTCTGGATTCCTCAATCTCGATACTTGATTCTGGCGTCAACGATTTCCCGCGACTGTCTAAGGTGTTGCAGACCACTCGTGTACGTTCTTTCTGCTTGTAATTCTAGAAGATAAACCCTTCCACAAGCTTCAATCCTTTGACTTCCCACTACCATCCTTTCACATTCTTCCAATTAACGACTTCCAGCATTTCGAATTGATTTCTGAACCCGACCTCCAATCCGCCCAGTCGGCAGTCCTTTCCGAGATCCGTCCAGAAGTTGATTCCCTCCTCACGCGCGTCGGAAACTATCTAGATAAGCTTGAGCGCCGCGAGCAATCCCTAATTGCAAAGTGCGATCTAAATGAAGGACGCCTCTCTCAAAATGTCTCCGGCCCGTCCGCATTCAGACCAAGCAGTAGGGCTTCACAGACGAGGAAGACTGGAAGCGGCGGCGGAAGAGCCATGAGCGCATTGGAGGAACTTAAGTATAAGCAACTAAGGCAAAAGAAGGAAAGATTGAGCTACGCGGTTGAGACGTTAGAATTGCAGGCAAAGCAGAGGGAGAGGCAGCTGAGGATGAGTATGGCAGCACCGCAGCAGTTTTTGGATGAATGATTAGGAAACTGGATTACGAGTGTGCATAGGCATGGTTGGCTGGGTTAGGGTTTGGCATCGGAGTTTGGCAATACTGAGATACCCCGGGAATTCAACAATTATCACGCGTTCATAGAGGCCACAACGCGTATAGTGATCCACTGGTGAAGCGGTTGGGAGTACTGGTATATTTTCAAGACTAGTACTCTAACGGTTTACTGAATAGGACGGTATAAATGAATATCAGCAAGGGCCAGGAGTAGGGACTGACAACAGATCAGCGAATCTCTTCAACGGCATTTCATCTTCTGCCATATTCGGGTCTCTGTCGGTCAATTTCTCTGTCAAGCTCACGATAGTTGCCAATTTGGAGGACGCTTGTTGCTCCACGTGATCCTCGCGAATCGCCAACTACGACTCGAATTATGTACTGCTTCGTACACACCGATTATCCGCCGCGCATAGTGCTTTCCCCTAACTCTACTTCAAATGACTATCCTACAGTATCTATTTATTCCAAGCCACCACCGCCAAACTATGCCAATCCGGCATTCACAATTTCAGCCACCATGACAAGCGACATGATAATTCGAAGCACGTTTGCTCCCGTCGACATTGGAGACGACGTTTCAATCGCGCAATTTATGACTAGGTATAATCCAGATAATGTGCCTTCTGGGAAAGTCGTACATGTGGACCTGATCTGTGGGAAGGAGCTCACCTACGGAGGCTTGAGAGAGGCTGCGGGAAGGGGAGCTTGGGGATTGAAAACCAAGTTGAAGTTGAGGCCCCAAGATGTGGTTTGCATACTTGCGCAGAACTCTGTGCGTATTAAAGCTCTCTTCGCTTTCTCCGACGAGTGTATACTAACGTGGTGTCATGACAGTCGGATTTCGTTCTCTTAGCGCATTCGGTATGGTGGGCCGGTGGCATTGTGTCGTAAGTCGTAGAAGATTCTGAAAGGGTTGAGCATTGATAACATGAATTCAGGCCGATCAATCTGATGCTTACGGCAAAGGATATTCTTCACTGCTTTAAGCTTGTTCAGCCTACACACATTGTAGTTTCAGCAGTGTATTACGACAAGGTCGCAGAAGCCTTCACTCTCTATGATGGCGGACGGCACAATGTCAGGCCTCGAGTCTTTTCCATTATTGATCGCATAGATGGTATCAAGAAGGTGAGCCGACATAGCTTCAATCTGTCAGTTCCAGCACTATGGGTGTCATTGCTGGTAGTACTACGAACTCCTTTGGCTATACATGTCTGGAAAGATTCTATTCTATATGCTACGTTCTAAGATAACCTCAAGGACGGCAACTGGCTTTCATGACTTTCCCAGAGTCTGAATCGGCTTTGTAGGCCGGTGGTAAAGAAGGTGGTAGGGGCGGACTCACCCTCCTGAAACGACAAATTATGACACCCCGTGTGCAGCATCGAGCAAATGTCCTAATCTCGAATATAGTTCCCAGAAGACATCGAAGGGCAACGGCCTGAGAACTCCATACCCCCGTACGATCTTGAGGGTCAGAGTTCGAAGGAAGTGATTGGATCAATCATCTATTCTTCAGGCACTACCGGCAAAATGAAAGCCGTGAAGCTCTCCCACCACAACCAAATCGTAAACATACTACAAGGTCGCAGTTCATTACCGCTCAGGCAAAATTCGGAACAAAGAATCATTTTTTTTGCACCCTGTAGGCTGACTTCCTTGACTTAAATGTGGAATTGAACTAACAAGAGACAGATTGCCACATTTATGGGTTAGGTACCGTAGTCTTGAACGGCATGTGGATTGGAAACTTCACATGCGTTCTGCCATCATTCGATCTTGAGACATATTGCCAGCAGTTTGGCAAATATAGGGCCACACTAGTGTATCTTGTACCACCTATTGTCCTACAACTGGTGAATTCAGATATACCTCTCAAGTACGATTTCTCTGCCTTAGAATGCATGGTAGTATCAGCAGCTCCAGTAAAGGTACAATATCCTGTAATTCCTATTGAACATGTATCAATGTTAACGATGCCGGTGACTAGAAAGCTTTACAAAAGCGCATCAAGATGCGGTTTCCACGGACGAAAGTAATACAAGGTAATGAGAAGTTCATCTTTTGTATAGGACTAGACTAACATATCTAGGATATGGCTTATCTGAGTGTTCACCATCAGTACTGTTCCAGCATGAAACCGATGAAGAGTTCGTTGGCACTTGTGGACGACTTCTAGCATCAACGTATGTAGATATTGATTCCCGGGGTATGGCTACAAAACTGATTTCATCAGCGAGGCACGTCTTGTCAGTCCTATCACCGGTAGTGACGTTGGTGTTGGTGAGGAGGGCGAACTTTGGGTTAGGGGCCCGCAAACCATGATGTACATGCATACTCTGTTCATGTTTTCGAACAACCTAGCTATTGTACTGACTTCTTCAGGGGTTACGTTGGAAATGAGATTGCGACCCGTGATACGTTCGTAGGGGCATGGCTCCGAACAGGAGACATCATGATGCGCGACAAGAACGACAACTTCTGGGTCACAGACCGTCTGAAAGAGGTGAATTATTCTTTGATATCCGTTTTGAGGCTGCGCTAATGGCAACAATAGATGATCAAATATAAAGGGTTCGCATACGCTTTGCCCCCCTCCTCTGAACCATACTAACATATCGACAATAGCCTCCAGATCGCCCCCTCCGAACTCGAAGACATCCTCCTTCAACATCCCCACGTAACAGATGCAGCTGTATGCGCGATCTATGATAACGCGCAAGCTAGTGAGGTACCCCTGGCTTACGTTTCACTTGCCGATCCGCATCATCTTCTTCCGGAAGAACGCAAGCATCTAGTACTCCAAGATATCCAGAATTTCATCGATGGACAGGTTGCGGGTTATAAGAAGTTGAGAGGAGGCGTGTTTCATTTACAGCAATTGCCGAAGAATCCGAGTGGGAAGATTCTGAGGAGGGCGTTGCCTGCGAAGATTAAGGAGGGGAGGGTTGGGGTGCTGTGAGATATCGTGAGTATGGCTACCATATATCAAAGCTGCTCAATGAAAACACCTCATTTGTGGTTCATGTTTGTTCTTTGGGTAGGTATACCTAATTGAAGATGAAGATTGCTTATGTTCTATAAACCTCCCCAATAGTCCTAGGACTTTCTCGTCAGTCCGCACATTACAAGCAACCTCAGTAACACGAAATTAATCACTTTTCCAACCATACGCAGAACACGTTTGAGCTTTGGCTTCGATGTGATTGTCTTTTCTAACCGTACGCAAATCACGAAGTGGAGGTGATGACTGCGGGCCTTTCTCATATGGTAGCAACGCCAAGCTTCAATCATCGAACTCACCTCATCTCACCTCTCTCATGAAACTCCTCTCTTTCCGCAACACTCCTCAACTCCGGCAACATCTCCGCTATTTCGCAATACATCTCTCTTCTTGAGTTCTTAGTTCTGGCAGTAGCAGCCTTCCTATACTTCTACAACACTCTTTTCTCTTTCGCATAAGAGTACTTTACCTCTCACTTATACTACAAGTAATCTTCTTTCAATCTCACTGACTTCTCTCACCTCTCTCAGCTTAGACTTCTCGTGATGGCTAAATCTTCACTATCTTAGTCTCACGTAGACCTGAGAAACCATCTACCCCAAGCCAATTCCAAGAGCACTGCAATATAAAAGATGAAGGAGCGAGCGGAGACTATCAAGGCAGCCCAACGTCCTGGCCCTCTCGCTTATATTGCTCCAACCTGCACCGCGCAAAATGAATACGACAGGCGGCTTTCTCTCTTTCGTACCTTTTTCTACGAGGTCCAAAATCACCCGTAAGTTCCCCACTGCCTTGTTATTAGGACTCCTTGCTCATACTTATTAGTTTCACAGACAATCCGAGCCCATAAGATATTAATCTATCTGCTAAGGAGCTTCCTGAGGATCTCCCTCATCGAAACGAAATGCTCTCAACCAGACGATATGTATCCAGTATTGTGCATACAGTCATCGACTACTTCGAGATGCTGGACAAACTACAATGGATGCGAAAATGGGAGAAGCAGCTCGCTCTCACCCTTGATTCGTTGGTTCAGAAGGGTGTTCTCCGGGCTAGCACAGATTTTGATCCGGACCCTATGGGGATTGCCGTAATTTTCCGCTTACTCTATGACCACCTCTATGCTGTGGAGAGTGAAGGGCCCAAATTTAGCATTTACAACTCATTTAATGAGGCCTTTCAGCTTGCATTACCCGCCGCTCTAATCAGTCGCGGCGGTGATGTAGCTCTTACTGCAGCTTGGGTCGATGAGCAACATACCTTGCGCTACTCTGATATCAGCCTGACACTACACCGCAACTACTTTGTTCTCCAGGCCAGATTATCAAGCACCAAGAACAAGAAGATGGCCGCGAAGCTTACCAAGCAACATAAGATACCCTACGGGTTTCGCACGACGATGAAACATGGTGGTTTCTGTATAATGAATTATTGTGCTTTATATACATAAATTAACACTAATTCTTTTAGTTT